>JAQGBD010000637.1:0-26307 GCA_034698165.1 Punctoribates punctum | reverse complement strand
GCAAATTCTGGTTCAATATTCAATGCAATCATTTGCCGTTATTTGTGGTTTTTAGTGAAGTATTGATCACATGATTAACGCATTGAATAACAAAAAATAATTTGAAATAAACTCAGATTTAATCCATTTTTGAGTGCATTTTGTCATCAGATTCGCCAAAATGTGGTCCAAAATGAAGAAGAATCTGCTTCTGATGCCACTCGAGAACCCGGAGAAAGACTTCACCAAAATTGAAGAAAATCTGTTTTTGGGAAACATTTCGTTCGCACAAAACCAGTACTCACTGAAGAAGTACGACATCTCTCTGATTATCGCAGTTTATCCCAAGAGTCTGATCGGTCTTTCCGTTCAACTGATTCCTCCGGAGTGTCGCTTCCATCACATCGATGTGAGAGACTCATCAAATGAGGACCTGATCTCACACTTTGACAACTGTTATGCTCTGATTAATGAAGAGCTGACAAAAAACGATGGAAGTGTTCTCGTCTATTGCGGCGCCGGATTCTCCCGTTCCGTCACTATTACGGCCGCATATCTTATGAGGAAATATAGAATCACTGCCGAAGAGGCCGTCGAACGGATCCGATCTCTAAGGCATAGGATTAATCCAAACCCCGGCTTTTTGGCACAACTGAAGCTCTACGAAGACATGAACTTTCATTTGGACAAAACTAATGCCGAATATCGTGTCTTCGCTCTTATTATACTCAAAAAGTATTCAAATATTTGCAAAACTATTATTTAATTTAATTGATGTTTGATTTCAGGCAAATTTGGAACGACAAGTATTGGGCGGACAGTCCTGTGGCTCAACTCAATCGTCAGTTCTGTGATCCGATGCGCTATTATCTGATTAAAGTCTCTTTTGTTGATAACAACGGACCAAAAAAGTCGAATATTCACTATAAGTGTGTGAAATGTAATCACATTTTGTTTGAAGAAATCAATGTTTTGACAATCAATGAGACCCCGAATAAAGTTGAAGACAATAATTGCGACAAAATTTTCATCGAACCCATCAAATGGTTGGTCCCTTTATTGTGTACCACTCAAAGAGGTGATGTTAATTGTCCCAAATGTGACACTCCTTTGGGTCACTTCAAATGGAAAGCATTCAAATGTGTCTGCGATTCACACTCTGTCTTAAGTGAGGCCAAAATCATCAAAATATTTAACACTTCTGTGAAAAAATGTTTCGATAATTGATTTCAATAAGTTTTGTGAATTAATTTTAAATTTTTACTCTTATTCTTGATTTCAGTTTCAGAGAAACTAAAATATATTTTAAGTGTTCCGTCCCTTACATTGATTATAAGTCGGTCCCATTAGTTCATTAAAACCAAAGTTCCTTAAATTTATGACAAAATTAATGAAATATTTTTATTTGAGTTATGTTTTTGTCTGTAATTATATTTTGATATAAAAGCCATAATTTTTATGACAATTCCGTTATTAACGAAATATTGTTTATATTCTGTTTTATATTCAATAGTTTTGAGAGAAAACCAATATTTATATCAAACAAATGGCTTCAGAATATATTCACTAAATCTGTTTCATTGAATATTTTTATAGACTATTAAATATTGAATAAATGTTTTGTTAATTGTTTTGATTTTGAATTTTATTGATGTCTGACACGACTTGTCGAACAATATTTAGGTTTTCATTGATTTTTTGTTCCTTTTAGTGGTTATCCTTTTTTATTGTCTATAAGTCTTGGAATTGATGGCAACAAAACATTTATTAAAAGCAATGAATTGGTTTTCATCTCTCATTCAAACACAAAACCATTTGACAAAAGTTTAAAATTATATTTAAATATGTTTTGTGACTACTTTTCAATCGAGTCATTGATTCTAATCTTTGGTTTCAATTTGAATATAAACAGAAGAATGCGGTTCTCGAGAAAGTTGTGTAATTACCTTGTTCAGTTGAGCATCGATATTTTAATGGTTTATTTTTGCGTAGAATCGGGTAAAATGCTTACCTCGAACATTAAGCGAAACCTCTATCAGATCTCATTCTTCGCAAAGTGTTGTGTTATATTAGCATGCTACATTCACTTTCAATTGAATCTCAAAAAGATTGTTAAACTTTTGGAAAGTATTGACCAAAATCTGAATCCAATTGAGAAGAACTCGTCAGACATTAGAAGCAAAATATTATTAATTATATGGTCTGTGGTTATCATTATCAATGGAGCTGGATTCTTTGTCATTCAATCATTCGAAGGAGATTTCAGTTTTAAAAATGCTTTTGAAAATATGTTCTGGGCAATATTTTGCTTCGGTTGGATATTAGTCACTCAGTTCCTCTACGTTATAATTTGCTACAAGATCAGTCTACTCGAAAATAGATTCTTTGACAAAAAGAATGACCATGGCCTTTTGTTCCAAGTGAGACACAATCTGATTGATTATGAGGAGAGACTCCAACTTTTGATTAAACTGAAAAAGTCAGTCAATAATTGTTTGGGATTTTTGCCATTCCTATGGTTTTCCGAATTATTCCAATCGACTGCACTTCGACTCACTTTTCTGGCGATCACCGAAACGAGTGATCATTTGAAAGCCGAGGCTTTGTTTGAATATTTTCTTTTATTGTTATCTTATTTGCTGTACATTTGGCTAATGAATGGTCTCTATAATCAAAGACCAGAATTTGAGATCTTATTAACTCTAATGAATAACTCCAACACTAGAGTCGATTCTCCGCTCTTTTATATCTCATCCATGGCTTTGAGTTTTAGTTACTCCCGAATCAATTACAGGGCGTGGGATGTGCTCACTATCGGCAAAAGTTTCCTATTTATTCATTTCGGTTATATTCTTAGCTTTACTATAATGTTGGCACAAATTCTCGAACAGATATCAAAATGATCTCAATATCTGACGAAATCTTAATATTTTTTTCAAATCAAATTTAATAATAAAAATAAACTTAAATATTGTAAAAATATGTAAATTGAATACAAATAAAAATATGTTTAAATTATTTCGATAAATGAGTGAAATATCAAATTCTTCGGTTAAGAAACGGAAGATTAATCTTATCGTCGATATCGACGTCGGCCAGTGTTTGGCTGTAATCATTAAACGAGATCTGTCCGTCGCCATCTTTGTCCATCTCTGTGAGCATCTGAGTGGCCGTCTGTAAGAGCTTCTCATCGGCGAGACTTCCTTTGAAGGCCTCTTTCAATGTCTGGCATAAGTCCTGAATAGTTATGAATCCACTGTTGTCTGTGTCATAGATTTTGAACAGAAAATTCAGTTTTTCAGTCCTTTTCGAAGCTTTGATGGCTTTTGATTCGTGTGAATAACTTCGAAATTTCGACAAAATTTCAATCATTTCGGCAAAACTCATATTCTGTTTGTCGTGAGTGTAACTGAAGAGGACATCGGATATCCTTTTATGCAAAGGATTTCTTCGGAATTCTGGTATAAGTGAGAGATCGGCGGCTTTTAAGGATTGATTGTAAACGTCTTTTCCATTTCGGTGTTGAATCAACTCATTGAACCTCTTGTGGAACTGTTCCACTTGTCTGTAAGTGAATCCTGTATTTTCACACAACTCTTTGAACGAAATGTTTTCTTCAGTTGTTGTCCCGATATTTATGTCAATCGTTGGAGTTTTACGCGAAAAATAATTACCCATTTTGTCAAAGATTTGATTAAATCATATGAATTGAGTCCAATTAAGTGAGAACTTTCAAAACTAGAAAAATTCGAATAACTATTTGAGTATTGTTAACAATGTTAGCATGCTCATATTCACTGTTCGATAATCAACACAAGAATTGAGTCAATTGTTTTTCTGTATTCTAATCAACGGTCAAACCCTGAGCCGAATAATTGAAATTTAAAACTCTTTTTAGTCATCAAATTATAATAAAATTAAGTGAATAAATGGTTTCGTTTACTGATTAGAAATGTCTGAAATTTCAGAAAAAAATAAAAAGATTATTGAAGTCAGTCCTAACCATAAGAATGGATATCCAATTGTGAAATTCGAAAGTAATTCGGAAACAAAGACAGAACTTATTGATGAAGAACTCACTGAAGAAGAATTAATTCGACTCATAGTTTATGAACACCAGAAAAAACTTTTGATTGCAATGACTTTAATAACATTTTTAATGGTTTTTATAGCGATTTGGTTCGGATGTGAAGCCTTTAATTGCGATCAATGTTCGCATCACTTCTCCGACAACTCTTCTCATCTCTGGTTTACGTTTTCCTAATTAATGCTAATTTAAATCCATTAAAATTCTGACTTATTTTTATTAAATAACTCAATAAATTAGAAAAATAAAAGAATTTAAGCAAAATATTAATAATGATTGACATAATAGTTAGTAATTATGTATTAACTAAACCAAAGTTGTGGTCATTCGTTATCGGATCTAAACCTCAATTAATATCTGTTCTAAAACTATAACTTTATTTTGAAAATTAGATTCAAATCAGAATCAATACATTAAACTACTGACAGATTGAAGGGCTTAACCATCAGAAGTCATTAATATCTCTCTACTTATTGCTTGTTTGTCACGGTTTCCAATCTAATTATGCGGATCAGTGATCAGCGATCCCTCAACTCTTCTCTTTCTTTGTCTATAATTTAAATTCGATTTAAAAAATCAAAATCCTATCAAAAGTTGAATATTGTGAGTCCGATAGCGTTTTATGGCTCACAGGGGCCGATAGGGCCCTAATTTAGGCAATTAAAGTGCCTGACCAGGGTGTGTCGCTAATGGGTTTTATGACTTGTTGTCGCCGGCAACAAGTCCAATAAAACTAAAAGCTTTTTGATGGTCAAGTTCAGGGTCAGTTGACCAGATGGACAACTGACCTCTGATTGGACTCTCCTTCAGCGGGAGAGGCGGTTAATGACCGACCCGACTGTCCTGTCATTCGTCGGGTTTGTTAGACAAACCCTATTCTAAAACATATTTAACCAAATGTTTTGTGTTTTATACTTATCTTTTGCTGAGCGTTAGTGAACTGTTAACGTCAGCTATACTTGTAATCAATTTAAGTTCTTTTAATAAAACCTATTTTTAAACCTAAAGTCTTGTGTTGTGTTTCTTTGTGCTTTGTGTCTAACTTTACACTTATCGGAGAGCGAGTAACGTCCCGATATTTAAGTGTCTTTGCGGACAAATATCGGTTGAAGTTAAAGCGACGGACGTATCCGCCGAGCAAACTATAGATAGGCCTATAGTAGAAGAGTATCCGCCGGTAACACCAGAGGAAAGTGTAGCCGCCAGGATCGGAAACGTTATCGCACTCACAGTTTGGCGTCCGCGACAGGATAGGATCGACTCATCTGAAGAAGTCAAGAATCTGCGGATAAGGTAAAGAAACTTTTTATTCATTATGTCAGATAATGAACTGTCGAGTCATGAAGACGTAAACCTAGAAGAAAGTTTAGATAGGTTTGGCGAGCGGCTAACAAATAGATTACTCACTAACCAGCTTAAGATCACCCCATTTGCCAATGCTCCGGGTCAAGACCTGGAGGAATGGCTCCAGCAGTACGAGTTCGCAGCGGTGGGCTCAGGCTGGGACACATCGAAAATGGGTCAAAGGTTAGGCGCGCACCTGATAGGGGCGGCTAGAGCCTGGTATCAGGATCAAATCCGAGAGGATACCGCCGACTACACTTATTTAGAAGTTGTAGCCAAAATGCGAAAAGATTTTCTGCACTCAGGTTACAAGACACACCTGAGAGAGCGCGTGCGAAAACGCAAGCAAGGCTTGTATGAGGGCGTGGCAAATTATATATTTGTTATGAAAGGTCTGTTGAAAAGAATGGACAAAGACCTAGAAGACGACGAAGTTGTCGAACGGATACTGGAGGGTATGTTGCCCCAGTTAGCCGCCCGAATCATTCCGTTAAAACCTGAAGGCTATGCCGATCTCCTAGAAAAGGCAAAGCTGGCGGAAAAGGCTCTCAAATGCGAGTCACGCTACAGTGACACGGGTAATTATATGGATTTAGAGGATCCATTGGCGAAGGAAGCCGCCGGCATAGTAGAGAAAAGGCCGCCAGAGAAGGAGTCAGAATTAGCGAAAGTCGTGGATAATCTGACGAAGTCCTTCACAGAAGCTATTTCGAAAATAGCAGAGTCCAAGAACCGACAGAATTGGGATAGGAATAGGTATCCGCCAGGTAAGGGTTCAAAATTTCGTCCGAGAGATGAAACACGGAACCCGGCGGGTAAGCCCAAGTGTTTTAATTGTGGTAAAGTCGGCCACATTGCTAAGTCATGCAATGAGAGGGACAAAGGCACGTCGAGTAAGGACAAATGGAAGTCCAATAAGGCTGACGTGGGTAACAGTAGTTGCCAAGAGGTTCTTTCGCCGGAAAGACCTGATCTGATTTTCGTATCAGTCACAGTCAGGGAGTTGACTAGACCGGCCCTGATGGATTCAGGAGCGTCCATATGTTTCATTCGAAAATCGTTTCGAGATGAATTGGATTTGCCTATACGCCGTTACACAGGTACGGGTATTACAGGCATTGACGGAAAAAAGGTGTTTCCGTTGGGTACTGTGCATGTATCCGTTGTGCTAACCGATGCCGCCGGTAACAGAGGAAAATTCTGTGTTAACGCTGTGTTAACTGAGAATTGTCCGGCAGCAATGGTGATCGGTAGCAATGCCACTATGAGATTGGGAGGAAAAATAGATTTCGAAACAATGCGTTACGAGTTGCCCAATAGTGAAGTCGACCTACCTTGCAAGGAGTGTGCCGTAAGCGGCCGCAATAATATACACTTGAGGGAAGACGTCGAGATTCCTGCACAAAGCACTAAGGTAGTGCCAGCAAAGATGAGCTCATGTGATGACGACCTCATCTGTATGATCAATAGCTATGACTCTGTCTATGGTAGCCGGCGACTAATCACACCGAATACGGTTGTGTCCGCCAGGAATGGTAAAATTAAAGTTCCAGTTACGAATTTCGCAGCTGAGGCGAAAGTATTGAGAAAAGGTTCTCTCATCGGAACATATGAGACCGTGACAGAAGAGCATGAAGTTATCGAAGTTTTCAAAGAAATTGTCGGTAAAGATCATGATATCGCGAGCGTCGCGATAAAGAAATGTGCAGATGCCGGCGGCAAAGGTGCTGCTGAAGGAAAAGCCATTAACGTCAAAAGTGACGAAACCAAAGAAAATGAGACCGGCGGCAAAGGTTTCAAAAGTGATAGTGTTCAGGTGAACACCGAATCCGATTGTCCATGTCAAGAGTTAGCCGCCGACTACGACAATGAAAAGGAAGTGCCAACAGAGGAATGCGTTCCAATGGCATTAGGAAAAGGGCATGTGAACGTCAGCATAACTCTAAATGAAAGGGAGAAATCGATGCTGGCGGCAACTCTGGGAAAATTTAAAAAGAGGTTCGCCTTCGACTCAACAAAGATTGGAAAGACGGACGTTATTCTCCACGAAATAAGGACAGGAAACGCAAAGCCTGTAAGACGTGGTCCTTATAAATGTTCTCTATTCGAGAGAGACATAATCCGCAAACAAGTCGAAGAGTTTGAGAAAATGGGTGTTTTGAGCAAATCAAAGTCACCTTGGGGTGCCGGAGTCGTTCTGGTGAAGAAACCAGACGGCAGCTATCGATTTTGCTGCGATTGGCGACCCCTAAATGCTGTTACAGAGTTCGACTCTTATCCCATTTTGGATGTGAATACGGCGATGGCTGCTATGCGAGGAGTGACGAGAATAAGCTCCTTTGATTTAAATAAGGCTTATCACCAAGTTGAGATTCGACCTGAAGACCGGCCGAAGACAACTGTGATAACTATGGACGGCGCCTACCAATGGAATAGAATGGGAATGGGTATGCTGAATGCGGCGGCAACCCTTCAAAGAATGTCAGACATCGCACTGAGCGGTCTCCATTTTAATATGGTTATCTGCTATTCTGATGACGGAAGAATATTCAGTTTTGGTGATTTCAAAGATCACTTGAAGAAAATTGAGACAGTGTTTGAAAGACTGGGAAAAGCTAATCTAACGATGCAGCCAGAAAAGTGTTGTTTTGGAATGACCAGAACGAGGTATCTGGGTCATATAATTGATAAGTTTGGAATATCGCCAGACCCTGAAAAAGTAATCCAGATTCAAGAGAGACCAAAACCAATTGATGCCGCCGGCATCAGAAGCTTTTTGGGTATGGCCGGATATTATAGGTCTTTTGTGCCAAACTTTTCAATTATTGCCAAACCACTTACGGATTTGACTAAAAAAGGCGTGAAGTTTGTGTGGAATGAGATCCAAGACACAGCTTATAATACTTTAGTTAAGGCTCTGACGAAGAGGCCTGTGTTAGCCCATTTTAACAGAGAGTTGCCGGCGGAGTTACGTTGCGATGCCAGTGATACAGGAATATCGGCGATATTGGCTCAAAAGCACTCCAATGGGTGGAGAATTGTTGCTTGTGCCGCCCGCAACTTGAGCGAAACTGAAAAGAGGTATCCCATTGGTGAACGGGAAATCCTCGCAATCGTCTTCGGATTTAGGAAATTCCGAACATATTTATATGGAATTGAGTTCACGGTGGTAACAGACCACGCGAACCATGTAAATATGATGACAAGGCTCAATCCCTCAGATAGAGTACAGCGGTGGCTATTCCACTGTATGGACTTCAAATTTAAGATGGTTTACCGCCCGGGAAACAAGAATAAAGATGCCGACGATTTGTCGAGGTATCCCGCCGGCAAACCAATTCATTTCGATCCCACTGAAATGATAGGGATGTGGGCAACTAGTGAACCAGAAGTACCTATTACCGCCGAATTCGTTCAGGAAATGGTGGAGACACATCCACCAATCGATATCCACAAAGAACAGGAATTGGATCCGTTCTGCGCTGATTTGAGGAACAAATTGGAGAATATTTATGTTCTTTCGTTTAAAACTCTGAAGAAAATCAGAATGTATGCGCTTTTGGATGACGCCGTACACCGAGAGGTTAAATATAGGAATGGCAAAACCTTTAACCTGGTGATACCGGCGGCTATCCGTAGAGATATTCTGTATATCCTACATGACGATCCTTTGAGTGGACACGGGAGTTTCACTAAGACTTTCGACAGAGCGAGAGTCAGATATTATTGGCCGAAAATGTATAAATATATCGAGAAATATTGTAAGTCCTGTATGGACTGCCAAATGAAAGGGTCGAATACTTTCAGTAAGAGTGGCCGCCTAAACCCAATTCCAGTGCGAGGTCCGTGGACTCGCGTGGGTATAGATGCCGTTGGACCGTTCAAGACGACGGCCGGCAACGAAAAGTATATCCTGACGGCAACTGATTATTTAACCAAATACGTGGAGTTGCGGGCGGTAACGGATATAACTAAAGAGACGACGGCGAAGTTTATTTTGGAAGACATTATCTGCCGGCATGGAGCGGTAGAGGAAATTCTGTCGGACCAAGGCAGTAATTTCATGTCAGATGTCGTCCAGGAACTGATGAGATTGGTCGGGACAAGAGGTATACGGACGACGTCATACCACCCGAGAACCAATGGATTGGACGAGAAGTTCAACGGAACACTTTGCAAAATGATATCGAAATACGTGAGTTCTAGTCACGATGACTGGGAAAAGTATCTGTCATTTCTGAGATTTGCTTATAATACACAAGTGCAGAGCACTATAAAGATCTCACCGTTTATGGCTATTTACGGCCGGGAAGTGCGACTTCCAATTGATGTGACAACGGGGACGGCGGCTAAGGTCTTTAAAAATACGACCGAATACTGTAAGGCTTTGAAAGAGAATATGGCCAGAATATGGAAGTTAGTCGCCGACAACATCAAAATTGGACAGACAAGACAGAAGACTCAATTCGATAAGACCCATAGAGAGAAGAAGTTCAAAAAGGGCGATTTGGTTTTAGTACATAAACCCGCCCGCAAAGTTGGGAAAACTAATAAGTTCGTGTATAAGAACAAAGGTCCGTATAGGGTCGTGGAACCCTATAAAAACGATGGTTATATCGTGGAACTGGTGAAGGGCTCTAGGAAAAGAGAGGTTCACCATGTTGAGAAACTGAGCCCATATTACTCAAGAGATGTACTGAGTGAGTCGACAGATGTCGACGGGAACAGTGGTTCAGAGACTGAGGTATATGAAAATATACCGGCGTCAAAGCCTGTGAAACCCGAGACTCAGAAGTCTGGCGAGACGACTGAGATATATAGTTTGAGTGAGCCAATGCAGCCTGCAACACCTCAAAGAAGTTCAGGAAGAGAGGCCGCCGGGAACGATACGGAAAATATTTCAATTCGAGAGACAGTAGTTGGACGGACACCGAGACGGAGTGAAAGAGCAACGAAGGGATTGCCTCCAAAGAGATTTAGCCCGACGCTAATGTTTACGTTAATCATGTTTTATCTGTTTGCATCTGTATTTGGTGATTTCCATAAAGTGTCGCCAATAATCTGGAGACATACTGGAAAACCAGTGTTAGTCGGCGTCCACCCTGTGCAAATGGCTATTAAGTATTTTAGCCCATGTAACCTATTGAGTGATCCTACATTATTACCGATTGGATCACAGGCTCCTCTATTCAATTGGTGTAACACGACCTTTTACGCTGACTTTATCAAGCCAGTTAGTAAGATGTGTCCGCCGATATCACCCAGAAATCAGATCTCTAAAAAGCGAGATAAAAGGGTGGCTATACTGTTAGGCCTGGGAGCAATAGTTGTTGGTGTTGCGGCATCCATTGGGTTGTCGGCGGCATCGATGGTAAAAACAACGAATTTAGAAAGTCGTTTTGATGACTTTGATAACCAGAACCGTATCTTAATGGAAAATCTAAAACAAGTTTTAGTGAACGACAACGTCGAGAAAATGGCTTTAAGACGTCTGAAAAGTGAAATTTCACAAATGTCAGACTATGTGGTTAAGATTTCCACAGAGCTTGGTCAAATGCAGAAAACACTGCCAACAGCGCTAATAATAATGTCAAAACTGGGAGCACAGTTTGCGTTGACTAGGAGTTTACTCTATGAAGTCAGCCGGAAATGGAAGGAAAACGAGTTGGATCCCCAACTGTTTCATGTCTTTAATGTGACTCTTCCATGCGAGGGTAGCTGCCCGCTAAGGTATGCAAAACCAAAGAGCTGTGAATGGGATGAAAATGAGGGAATCATTTTAATTAAATTTGACCTGAGAGTCACACAGCCAAAGGCACACGTTCTAGCTGCCGACCCATTCACACTAGCTATTGTCAATAGGTCAGCGGCCGCTCTCTGTTTTCGAGAGTATAGCGGCCCGAATCTTGTTGTTTATGATGAGTCACTTGACTGTTTAGTTCCGACTAAAAGTTCTAATGTAGACTTTGCAAACGACTTGATTTTGAAACCGGACGAAACCTATTGTAATAAAAGGCAAGTGACAGCGTCCGATAAATATTGGGAGGAAAAGAAATGCGAACCGTTATCGTCGGTATTGGAGGACGATATCGTTCAAGTCAAGAATGCTGGCGACCAAAATTTTATATTTTGTCACCCGTTTAGAATAAAACTTTATGAAAAGTTACCGGCCGCTGAGTGTCCGAATTTTGTATTTGCACTGCCGAGTAACAGGTCATTTAAAGTTGGGAGGTTTAGCTACTCTACCAGCCAGATAAACCTGAAAAATGAGATGTTGTTCGCTGAGGATCTTAGCCAGCGGATAAACTTTCAAATCTCGCCAAAGATAGGCGAACTGAATCTGACAGAGGACTTGAAAGTATTGGATTCAATTATCGATCAGATCGATACTGAACAGCCCAAATTTGTATTTAGTGATCTGCATTGGTCACTCCTATCAGTTGGAATATTTATATTTGGAGCTGTAGCCGTTGGCATCTATCTGAGAATTTTGAGATCTCAGATGATTAAGAAAAGAAGAGATTCCAACAGAATAATCAGTGAGGAAATTCAACTGATGGCAGGCGTTGATAGAAATAGAACCCCTAAAGACGGCGAAATTGCAGACTCAGAGTTAATGATCTCTGAGAATAATAAAAGTTATAAAGCCGCCGGCAAAGTTGATGAAAATTTGCCAAGTGAGAAGCCGGCGAATAAGGGGGATAAAGAGACGAAAGTTAAACTGCCATATCCGAAGCATATCAAATAATTAATTATATATACTCCTCATTTATTCAATTATTTAGCCGTATTTTACATAATTTATATAATGGACGAAAGCTTAATGAGCAAACTTGGATCGAGGTTTGAAGGGCGTATTGGCGAAGTGAAGAGAGACGAACCTGCCGGAAATGGTCCAGATAAAGCCGACGGTAAAGGTCGTTTTAAAGGAAAGCGTCAACCGTTCTTCAAAGGAAACGGGAAGAATCGGAAAGTGAATAATCGGAAGGATTATAACAATCACCGCCAACAATTTAAGGAGAAGATGGAATGGCGTCAATTGGAGCCGGTTTCGTGTCGCGTACGTGTTATCAAGAGAGAGATGTCTCATTTGGTCGAAAGCGTCAGAGGAAGGAAAGACGCAGGCATCGCATCGAATATTCATCACCGAGGATGCTATGAGACGACACTGGACGACCTAAGAGAAATTCAAGAGTTGATCGCTTTCCTACAAGTTGGTGTGGCCCGCCTCAAACTCGAAAAGGAATGATTTGCTTTTGTTTAATGCATGCTTTCTTATTTTATTTTTTATTTTTATTTTATAATTGGTGAGCTGATGCCACCGGCATCAGGTGAATAATTTTAATTCTATTTTAAATCCATTTTGTGTTTGAATTTTTGAACCGAAGCTGGCGTATAATTCACTTCAGTTGTTTATTTTATCTTAATTGTATAATCGTTTGTTTTAATGAGGAAGTCGGAGGCCCTTAATGATTTAAGAAATCATAAGAGGAGGAGGACCCGAGTGTGAGTCCGATAGCGTTTTATGGCTCACAGGGGCCGATAGGGCCCTAATTTAGGCAATTAAAGTGCCTGACCAGGGTGTGTCGCTAATGGGTTTTATGACTTGTTGTCGCCGGCAACAAGTCCAATAAAACTAAAAGCTTTTTGATGGTCAAGTTCAGGGTCAGTTGACCAGATGGACAACTGACCTCTGATTGGACTCTCCTTCAGCGGGAGAGGCGGTTAATGACCGACCCGACTGTCCTGTCATTCGTCGGGTTTGTTAGACAAACCCTATTCTAAAACATATTTAACCAAATGTTTTGTGTTTTATACTTATCTTTTGCTGAGCGTTAGTGAACTGTTAACGTCAGCTATACTTGTAATCAATTTAAGTTCTTTTAATAAAACCTATTTTTAAACCTAAAGTCTTGTGTTGTGTTTCTTTGTGCTTTGTGTCTAACTTTACACTTATCGGAGAGCGAGTAACGTCCCGATATTTAAGTGTCTTTGCGGACAAATATCGGTTGAAGTTAAAGCGACGGACGTATCCGCCGAGCAAACTATAGATAGGCCTATAGTAGAAGAGTATCCGCCGGTAACACCAGAGGAAAGTGTAGCCGCCAGGATCGGAAACGTTATCGCACTCACAATATTTTTTGGCAAAATTCTTGATTGCTTTGAAGGAAAGGGTTGAATGTCTTGAGTGAGTGAAGAGCACAAACACCCAAAACTAAGAGAACGCCTGGAGTTAGAAATACCGGTGACATTAGCCCTGATTGTTGTTGACTTTCACTTTGAAAACTGAATTAAAGTTTGATAACATTTAGTAACAGGTTGTGGATGATTAGCCCTTCCCTCCCATTCATCCACTGATCTATTGTAAAGGGTATCAAATTCAAAATAATTGTCGTAAATGTACAACTGGTAAGACAATTAAGGAGAGGGTCAATGTTAGATGATCAGGTTCAGCCCAATTCATTGCACTTTCAAAGCCTGTCATTGGATTCAAAAAAGTTTATCAACTTTTCTAACTTTAATCAAAACTATTATATTGTCTCAAAATATGGACTAATCTTATGTTAATTTAATTGTAATTCAAAACTTATTTCACAATTCTTTTAATTAAAGAAATGTTTAATTGTTTTGTGAATACAAAAAATGTTTGAATTGAATGCAAAAACAAAGAATGAAAATGTTTTCATGAATTCAGAATTTAAGAGTTAAGTCAGTCCTCAGCACAGATCGAGAGTGAAAACAGAACCTAAATATCAGCACTGGTTTTGGCGCTCCAATGGTTTGTTAAACAACTGCATAGACGGCTGAAAAGGGGCGGAAAGTTGGGAGAGAGTGACTGCCGGAGGCCTACAATCGACGGCACGTTTGCATCACTGCCAACATTAGTGATAAAACTATCGGTTCTTTTCAAAACTTACACTCAATTATGTGTTTCCTTTGAACTGTTGTTTGCAGTTATTGTTCGCATATGATATTCAATACAATATGTCCTGAAAAACATAGGAATTCCTCATATTTCTGATTGCAATTGACAATAGGGTTAACCAATAATTCAATTGAATCGCTATCACAACTAAAATGTGATGATTTCGTGATATCAAAAAAGTTTATGTTTTTATTCGATATAAAGTTATTTATGAAAATTGAGATATAGTTATGTGAAAAATCGTTTTTCAAAGTGAATTTCATCTGAAAATTACTTAAACACAACTCTGGTTTCATTCTGTGCTCAACTTTCAATTAAAAATGACTTTTCATCGCTTTATATCATTTGTTTTATTCATTGAATTTTGTTTATTAACCAATACTTCAATCAAATGTTTGGAATCATTGACACAAACTTTTGACGAATTTGTCACTGAAAAGGATTTCGACACTATTTTGGAGACATTTAATCGCCGTTTTATTCCAATCAATAACTGCTATAATAAAGTTGACGCTGAGAACGAATTTTGTCGGGTAAGTTATTTTTAGAAAAAAGGAAATTTCAAAATATTCATTCATTTGGAGTAAAAAGTCATTGAATTGAAAAATCTTGCGAAACAACAACTAAAGTGAAGTTCATTTTCACAAACACTTAAAATTAGTTTAAAATTAGATGTTTTCCCACCAAAAGCTAATATCAGGATAAAAATAAGTCAACTTTTTTCAGCAAAACATTCATAAACTTTGGATTTATTTTTTAATCTAATTATGAAATAATTAATCATTTTTTATGTTTGAAATTTTTTTGTTTTTGTTTTTCAGTGTTTTAGAAATAATTCTGAAATCAAACGAATTTCGAGGATTAGATTTGATGACAATCGGAGTGACATTAGTTTTCAACGATTGAGTGTTGTTTTGGTAACACATGTGCTTCAGAGCAGAGTTGGTTTGGTTGGTCTCGTGTGCAAAACCACTAAAAGTAAGACAAACTTTTCATTATCTCATTCATTGAGTTCTTCTGAAGCTCTCACTGATTGTCGTCTATTCTGAGTCTATTCTAACATTTTTTGGTCCGAACCTTCAATTTTCAGAATTCAATGGAAACGAATTATTGGGGAAGGAGTGCCTCAACTCCTATGAGGAATATGTCAGACAATTGTCTCCTTTCATCGATTTGGACGACAGTTTCAATGAGACTCAACTTTTGCGAGTTGTCGACCCATTTATGAGGGAAACACTTCAATACTATGTGACCAATAATACCGATCAGGTCTGACACTTGTCTTGATTTTCACATTAATTACTAATTTATGATTTAAATGACTTCTTTTTTAAAACTTTACTCTTTTTTATCTATTTGTAGAGTAAATGATTTATCGAGGTATAAGAGTATCAGGGTTTGTTTTTTTCCAAACAACTCAAAATAGGTTAATACTCTTGGCTTTAATCGTGTTTTCCGGTGTTTAATATATTTTTTTCGTGAAATTACTTAATTATTAATTTTGTGGAATTAAGTGATCGGTAAATAGTTTTGTGGTTTTCTCGAAGACTTCATATTTTATTCAAACACTGAATTCATTTGAATAAAAGTAAATTTTGAAATACTCTTCAAAGCAAATAAAAATCATTTTATAACATAAGAACACATTTTCTAACGAACTATAAAATGATATAAAAGATAAGGAATTGGAATCAATTTAACGAAAAGAAGTGAAACATTTCCCAACATTTGCGAGAAAAATGATTTTCCAGTTTTTGTTGGTTTGGTTTCACTTAAACTGAAATTGAATTTAAAAATTAAATTGAGTTTATTCTCGTTATTGAGTTATTGCTCTAAAATTTTTATTATTTTGCTTTTTGTGTTCATCAAAGAGAGAGTGAAAAATGTGAAAAAAGGCAAAAATGTTTTGCGGTCTAAAAAGTTTTTGTAACACTCGGTTAGGCTTTACATTCAAATACTAATTATTATTAACTAATTTGAAGTCAAATGTTTTCAAATTTAGAAATTTAAATGACTTTTAATTATGATTTCGTTTAAATAATTTATTAATAAATATGAGTTGAGGTCAATGTTATAAAAAGACATTTCATTCAATTCACTATCGATTCATGAATTGTAAGGTAATAAAAAAAATATTTCATACTTTTGATTGAATTCTTATCTCAAATTAGGAGTGAGCAAGGTCTTTAGCTAGGCGGTTCTATCATGTTAGTGTTGACCTTCGAGCCCAGGTGTCTGAGCTCAGTGTTTGAATCACCCAGAATGAATGTATAAACCATTTATTGATTGATTTATGAGCATGTTTGCTTGAAAACAACTATTTCTTTATTGTTCAATTTTGTCTGGGTGAGCAATCGTGTACATATTGCACCTTACTCATATTAATCGCGTTTTATTAGGGATCAAATGATACTTTCAATTAGAAATGTAATCATTTGAATGGAGATAAGTGACGACAAAGTAATGAATAAAAATAAAATGCAAACACTTTTTGGACAAACTTAAGGATAAAATAATTAACTTTTTTGTTATTTTTGCTGAAAGTCTCTGTAAAATAATCTCTTTTTATCTGCCGTTTCATAAATGACACGAAAATATATGACACAATTGCAATGTTATGGCGTTTATTGTCTGAAAATTATGGAAATTTATTGCTTATAATTCCCTTTTTTCAGATCAAATGATAGTAACAATGGAAAGTATTTTTTTATGAGAAATTCTGGTCATTATTTTGTCTGCAATTAAATGATTAGATTTGATGATAACTTTTTCTGATTACTCCTCTCTTGAGACTTAGCCTAAGAATTGGAACCACTTCTGAGAAATTTGCCTAAAAATACATTTTTATTTTGATTTTACGGTTCATATCCTGAATGTGTTTCATTCAAATCCAAGAATAACTACTTTTCAAATAATTTTATAAAATTAGTTTTTGAATCATTCGATTGTTATCTTTTTTGTTCTGGGATTTTATCCGAACGAAAGGGGAAATTCACTTTCAAAGAGCAAATCTTATTTTCTATTTACGAGTTTCAGAGAGAATTGAAACCCAATTGCAATCAACGGTTGTTAGCAATAAATCCATTGTTTCTTATTTTAACCTAATTTTGAGCTCATTTGACGTTTGACTGACTGTTGTTTAGAAATCGATGAATACTTTTACCAATTATTTTGAATAAATTATAATTAAAATGACAAACATTTCAATCAAATCCAATATTTTGAAAAATTAATTCCAATATTAGGAAATGTGTTAATAGTTTTGATATGAAGTGTAGGACTATCACTGATTTCAGATTGGAGTCCATCAATATTTAGGTCTGACATCAATTTCTAACTGCTATAAACCAGGACAAACCAATGGTTCCATCATTTATTAGATTAGTTATAAAAATAGTGAAAATAGTTTACCGAATATTTATTTAAATATCTTTTTTTATCAATTGAACAAAATTTAAGTATTATTTTAAAGTCAAAGCATTTAATGAATTGATTGCTTCAATTGATTGCTTAAAACTAAGCAAACAAGGTTTTCAACAAATTCATAATCAATTATTCAGGTTTTAAACCAGATTATAGTCATAATTAAGTGTTAATCAGTTGTTTTTAGTGATTGAAGGCAAGTTTGCCTTGCTTATATCAAAGCCATTACTTTTCATTGCAATCTTTAGTAATATTTTTTGGATAAATAAATAATTGACTATAGAATGACCATGAACAAAGAATTTGTAAACCTGAGCCACCAACAAAGATTGCCTAGGAAGTCGAGTATCTACTACGATCTAGGTCATCCTCTAAGAAACTTGACATTCCGACTGTAGTGACTTTCACAGATGTCCTACAAATCTGTCATTTGATTACTCCAATTATGAAAGTCTAGATTTTATGGGATTCCGCCATTTGGCTCCTGGCACTTTCACATTTATTTTATTTCTTTGCAATAAATTATATTCAATACATCCATTGGTATTCAATATATGTTCCAACGGGTATGTAGTGGTGTCTCTCCAAAAAATAGCTAGGTATTAACTTCCATTATTCATCTTTTAATATATTAGATAACGACTCAGTTTAGGATTAGATTCAGTTTTCGAGAATCAAATGTTGTTTATATTCCGATCACTTTCTCGAGTGACAAGTCTTATGAAATCACTTATAATTAGTATTAAATGAAAGAAAGTAATCAAAAGTTCAGTCATTTCTTTCGAAATATAAAACATTATTTAATTTAATTAATTTCAATGACTTTCCATTCGTTTCATTGTATTCAATATTTGACTTTAATAAGTCTTTTGAAGAGTTTTATGTGAGTTATTAGTTATTAAATTCAATAAAACTTATTTTTTATTCAGATGTAAATCAAAAGGAAACCTCCCCTTTGGATAATCTTATAAATTATATTATTGTTGTCATTATTTCACACATTCAGTATAATTACCAAGCTCAAGAGGTATAACAGAGAACACAATTTAAATCTAAAAACTAGCCTATGAAGCAACGTTTTCTACCTTGCTCATCCTTCAATTATGGGAATAACTGTTTGACACTCAAGAACTTTGATTGTCAACCGTTAGCGCTCACGAAGAATGAGACCACAAATGTGTTGAAAAATAAATTGAAAAATGTTTTAATCAGGAAATCGCTTAATGACTAAACTGAGTCAACAAACAAATAATTTGATTCAATATTTTCCGCTTTTCTCTCATATCAGTTATTTTGGTGAAATAAGTTTCACTTTTTACTCAATGAAATATTTGTTTTCAGTGAAAAATATTCTCGAGGCATAAAATAATTGGGACTAATATTGAATATTCAAGGACGTTTTACTACCGATATACACATGTTTCGAGTCATTGATTATTTATTCAATTTATGTATTGTTTTCAAAATATTTAAAAATAATTTTCTCTCGATTTGGAATTCAGTGAAAGTTAG
This sequence comes from Punctoribates punctum, assembly GCA_034698165.1. NCBI lineage: Eukaryota > Metazoa > Arthropoda > Arachnida > Sarcoptiformes > Punctoribatidae > Punctoribates > Punctoribates punctum. Next base: position 7,036 of record JAQGBD010000637.1, on the reverse strand, counting down.
GAATTATAAGTGTTTTGTCGATAAAAATGAAATTTATTCAAAACCATTCATTAAGACTAGTATTGTTGAATTAGAAGCTTAATTGACCTCGATACTCTGTGCAGTCATGCTTTCCGAAGTGAATTTCATATTCTTTGAACAAAATTGTGGTTTTGTTTCAGAGTTGTATTTCAATTGATATAAACTTGAGCTTTGAATTACTGTCAATCAATGGTTCGTTTGTTAAGTAAATAATTTGAATATTTTAACAATCATTTGACTGAAGTGCAAAATTAAATTCATTAGAGAGATATTATTGAAAGATTACCTTGCTTCATTATTCAATTGGCACTCTTTTGCCAAAAATTTCGATAAACAAATCGATTTGTTTTGACAGAAAAAAAAGTTTATTTACCGAATTTGATAGATGTTTGTGAAAAGGTTTTTAAGTAATTCAATAATGAGCTTGATGATAGGAATATAGAGTATCTCAATGCTTTTTTATAAATGGTTTGCAAGGTCACTCATATTCTATTCATATTGGATTTCAAGAATAATTTTGTTGTAGATAATTATCAAGGAAAATAATTTGCTAAAATAGAGAGGAGAACAAAGGGTATAAATGGATAAAAAGTTTTTGGAATAGAGGGGAAGACAGATATTTATAGTTGATCTGAAAATTTATCAAAATCTTGAGTTATATAACTTTATATATATTTTTTCTTTTCAGTGCTTTTCATCTGAAGATATAGTGAAAGAATATTTAAAATACGGGGAATTACACGTCTCTGACCATGAATTGCATCATTTGGATAATACCACCGATTTTCGAGACATTGAATTAATAGCACAGCTTATTGTCAAACGACTAATAAATGGTTTGTAATTATTTCTCATCTTTTAAACCTTTGGATAAGTAATTTAATTAAAGAACACTTTATAAAACTGAAGGGACTTTACCTCACTTTCAATCCATTCCTAATACAATGTCTTTGTTGAGTTAATTATTCAAAATTTTCATCGGGGTAACCTCACACAAGACTCAATCCTTCCGATAACATAAACACTGATATTGGATTCTCTTATTATTGAGTTAAACCTGGTTATTAATTTCCATAATTATGTGTATTCGCTTAATTAATTGGTTTGAAAATGTTGCATGTTTGCTCGGTCTTTGGTTATTCTCATCTGACTTTAAAAACTTGAATTGTTTTTGTGTAAGATTTTGATAAAATTCTTATTTTTTGATTTTTACAAAAACAGGCGTTTGTTTGAAATTCGGTGAAAGTGATTATTTGAATTATCTGTTCTCGCAATACGGCACCGGTAGGAGCAACGGTAGGAGCAATCAAATTGGTGGAGAAGGTATTCATTTGAAGTTTTTTTTTATTTTTGAAAAAATATTTTGTTGATTGGCCTGGATCATTTAAATTAAATGCCAATTACTATAGACTTTTGTCTGAATATTCTTTCAATTGAATCAATTTTTGAATGAGTATTGAATCTAAGAAAGAGGTCATAAAATGCACTTAATTTGCTTTAATTGATTAATCAGTGGTTCCAAACAACAATCAATTTCTTTCCTTTTTGGATATGTCTGTGAATTGTGACAACAGTTGTGCCAAATGTGCACCAAATGCGGGATATTTTGTTTTTTGAATTCTCCTCACTATTGACAAAAAGTTCAGACAAATCCAATTAACTTTGAACTCAATCCATGACAACTGTTCTCAATATTCACAGATTTGTTCAGTCAGTCAATTAACTAAATTGAATTTTTTCCCAACAAGATATTACCAAGATATTAGCGACTAATCAAATGAATGTTTATTAAACTTCAGGCTTTGAGAGGTTATTAAGAGACTTAAGTATCGGAAACTCGCAAAATATTGTAGTTGAAGAAGATGACCATGTTCATGACCACCACGATCATGACCATGATGATGAAGACGACGAGCACTCCCCTCACACCCACGATCACCACAAAAGATCAGTTCCAATGATTGAAAGCAATAATAATGACTCGAAATACGTTTGTCTGAACGATAACTTCTATTTGAAGACATTCGCAAACGAGGGTTACTTCACTTCAGACCAAATGAAAAATTTATGTCCCGTTCTATTGCAACAAATTGTGAGTCGGGTCTGTACTCATGGCAGTCATAATCACAAACATCATATCAAAGAAGTGCCACAAAAAGAAAAGTCGACTTCAAAGATGACAAATACGGAGCGTATGTCTGCCCTCTGATCCGACCTCTCAATAGACTAATCAAACTTTGATTTATTCCAATAGTTTACGGATATTCCTCTTTGGCTGTTCTCATAATCAGTTTGACAGCAATTCTGGGAATTTTTATTTTACCCCTTCTTTCAAAACATTCTTACGATTACGTAATGGTTTGTTTCATTGGTCTGGCGTTCGGCACACTGTCCGGTGATGCACTTCTTCACCTCATTCCGAGTTCATTAGGCATTCATACTCACGAGGATTCAGCTGATGGTCACACACATGAACGACACAGTAGTGAGGGTTTGGAAATACCTCAATATATTTGGTATCAGTTATGTCTCTTGGCTTCCATTTATGGCCTCTTTTTGTTTGAAGTCATCATAAATGCCATATATTCTGAAGACGAGGTAAATGTCATGTCTGTCACTCCAAGTCTTTTATCCATTGTGTCTGTTGTTAGTCTGAGGGTCACCAGGGGCACAGTCACTCCATTAAACCAGACTTCAATCGGAACACAACTCCTTTACCACCGCTTCCAAGCAGTGATTCCACTATTCATATGGTAATGAAACCCATTTTTAAAACTAATTTTAATTATGTCTTCTCTCAAAGACATCGTATTCGGGATCGATGGCCACTCTGGACACGAATTCTGTGGGAACCGTAAAATCTACTGAGAATTTGACTTTAGATAAGTACAAAAAGGGCACAGTTTTACTCGAAGGCAATACTGTTTGCTGGGGAATGACACCCCTGGCAATGATGATTACCATCGGAGATGCCATTCATAACTTTGGAGATGGTCTTGCAATAGGTGTAGCCTTCAGCACTGGCTTTGCCAGGTATTCATTTATTCTCCATTTTAATCAAATTATACAATAATTCAATTAATCGTTTAGTGGAATATCGACGTCTTTAGCCGTTTTATGTCATGAAATTCCCCACGAATTGGGTATAACTTTAATTTAAAGGTTAATAAATTTTAATTACAATTATTTTATGTGATTTTCAGGTGATTTTGCAGTTCTTCTGTCGACGGGACTCACTGTGAAAAAGGCCGCAATCATTAACTTTGTGTCCGCACTGACAGCTTTCGCTGGTCTTTACATCGGTATCATTCTGGGGGCTGACCAGCGCTCCCAACAATGGATTTTAGCCATTTGTGCCGGAATTTTCCTCTATGTGGCCCTCACTGATATGGTGAGCCCTCTTTCAAGTGTCGGTCTATTAATTGGGTTTTCTCTCAACAGTTACCAGAATTGAAACAAAAGTCAAAATCTTGTCATCAGTTGCTATCAATTGTTTTAAAAAATTTCGGCGTCCTTTTGGGTATCGGATGTATGGTTGTTATAGCCATATATGAGGACAGACTTCACTTCGATTGAGAACATCAGATGTGTCTCCAATCCTTCCCTTATTTCGTTTACTTTTAGATAATAATTGAAATTCATTTAAAATTATTTATTTTTGAATCAATAAAATTGGTTTTCAACTAAATTTGGTTTTATTTGCTATTAATTCAAAGTAAATCTTAATTTATTTAAATATTGTCTTTGTTTCACTAATATTTAAATCACCAAGCATATTGCATACAAATCACTATACTATAGTGTATTTAACATCACTTATAGTGCCAAGTTGCTTTTTATATCACATTAAAAGTTATAAAATGACGAATTTTCAAAATATAATTTAAATTAATATAAATTAAACTCAAAGAAATTGAGAATAAAAATGTCTAGGACACCTAATAAAATAAATAAACTAGGCTTGTTCTTATGTCTAGGACCATATCACGCTGAAAGCACCGGTTCTCGTTCGATCACCGAAGTTAAGCAGCGTCGAGCCTGGTTAGTACTTGGGAGGGAGACCACCTGGGAATACTGGGTGTCCTAGACTTTTGGTTTTCTTCACAAATTATTTTTCAGCTGTTTTTAATTAAAATCAATTAAAGTATTGTTTATTATTTTTTAAAACCAGGATCTTTTTCAGGGATGCTCAAGTTCAGAAAGCCTAGAGGAAGCCATAGAGAAAGGCCTAATATTAACGCTTTTGAGATATGTGCCATAATGTTAAAATTCTCGATTTAGGGGCAGGCCAAATCCATTGGGCCTCCTATGAGCAACCCTGATCTTTTTATCGAAAGGTCATCCGTTTATATGAGAAAATAGCGAACGTCTGTCAAAACTGTGAAAAGTATTTATATTTGACTTTAGTGTCGAACCTTTTCTAATGATTGTATTATTTCTAAAGAATTGGAGTTCAGGCCTCAGTTAGAAGTCATGGGTCTGTCCATCATTCGTGAGAAACTGACTCCAATCCAAACATTTATTATCTCATTAAACGTCTGAATAAAATGTTGTTTTTGATGGTCTCTCATAAAAAGTATTTCTTTGAAAATCAGTGACTAATGAATGAAAAGGCATTCAATGGTCTGAAACTAAACACTTGAGAATACGATTCAAATGATGTGAGAATAGGATATGTTTTGATCTCATAAGAAATCAATTAAATCCAAGTTCATTTATCTCAATCAGACAGAGCCTTACTTCTGTTTGTAGACAAATCAACTTTGTTCACAAACCAATAAGGAAGGTCCTATTCTCTATGACGATTCCATTAGGTATGAGGTCCTCCACCGAAAAAATTCTCAATATTTTTGATATATAATTTTGCGATAAATTGTTTCATATTATGTGAAGTCTGAGAGAATGTCAGAACTGATTTATTCTGCGCTCAAATTGATTTTTACGCTATTTTTAGACATAATAAGAGCGCTTCAAAAATGCAATTTTCGCTGTTTGTGTCCATTTAAGCAAAATATTTAGGGATCGGATACCTCTCTGATAGCAAATATTTGAAATTAATTTCTATCCGCGTAGGAGTGCTTACAATTATGAGGATGAGTGGCGTCCACCCACCCGTCCACAGCATATAATTAAACTCTTCTATTGAAGAATGAAATGCGAATTAAAAATTATAATTTTTTTGGTGGAGTTTTCAGTGATTCCGATATTATTCGAATTGAGAGAAACGAAAGACTATAATAAGATTTTAATCAAAGTTTGAGATCCTCTTTAAGTTCTTTAATTGTCTTTTGGCATAAATTTATTTTTATATCTAATAATATATACGACAGAAGAGAGAATAGATTTTATACGGGGATAGTCAACAAATGCAATAATAATAGTCTTTCTTTACTTTGCTTATTAATGTTGATTATATCCTAATTTCAATTAAGTGCGGAAAAGTAACTCATTATACTTATGGTGTGTCTGAGGGGAAGACCCCTCCGTGAGAAATAATAGCACTTTTCTCATACATTTTGATGAGTCGGTAAACAAATATTTTCATCTATTGTCTGATATTTCGCCCAATTTTTGTGAGAATACATTGTTTTGATGTCAAACATAACATTCAAACTGTTTTTATTGAATAAAGACTTTGAGTTGAATGACATTTCTCTCATCGATTCGGTCAATGATTTGTTAACCTTTCGATTAGTGACACATTTGACACAATTTGCTTATTATTTTATGGCACAGAATAATTCAATTAAAGACAAATAGATTTGTTTGAAACTTTTTTTTTTATAAATTTCAACCGCATTACGAAAATAATTATCTATTTAAATATTTAAACCAATAAAGTTTGAGAATCGGCCATAACTTCTGAATTAACCTTTTTTTTAATTGCTATCAAAAAAGATAAGAATAGAATTTTTATTTCGTTTTGGATTTAAAATTAGATAAATCGGTATTTCAGTGAAAAATTGTAATGAGTTTTACCCGAAGAAAATTATTGCCGAATCCTATGATGAACTAAAAAGAGTTTAACCAAGATGATAATCCCGAAAATATGATAAGACAATTCTTGAACCCGGAATTTTTAAAACAGCTGGAAGTTCTGCCTAGAACCATTATTTATAAAAATGGTCATTTGGAGAAAAAAAAGTTATGTAATAATCAGTTAATTTTATCAATTTATCAATTAATCAATTTATCAATTAATCAATTTATCAAGCAATATTTTGTTTTTGTAATATTTGTGTCAACTATGAGATACTTTTGGTCACTATATAACAAATCCTAATGAATATTCTCACATAGATTACCGAAATTCTTGATTTTAAGGAGAATTATCGCAAAATTGAGTCAAAATTGGGGATAGTGTGGGAAAAGGCTGTCAACCGTTTCTTTGAATCTTCGCAATAATTTTGTATTCAAGAAAAGCAATGGTGTGAACAGTTGTGTAACTAATTAGACGGATACACAACTGAACACCAAAAATATTAAATCAAATAATAAATCAAAACTTATTCTGATTTGAAGTTCAAAAAAGATATTCAATTTTGAATCTAATATCATATTAACTGAAATATAATTCAATTTCACTCCACTTTTGAGAACAAATGCATTAACTCTGAAATAAATTGACGACAAATACACTACAGAATTGAGTTTTCTTTTTACAAATTATATATATTTTCGGCAAAACTTCTTTTTCTATTCAGAAAAAAATAAATTCAATTTCAATGCATTAAAGAAATTGAATTTTATTATGAATTGTATTAATATTTATGAAATGATTTGATACAATGAATAAATTGATCTTGCTAATTGAATAGCTCTATTGAATTGATGATTTCGTTGGAAATAACCAAAGATTAAATTATTCATAAATTTTAATGAAATGGTATTATCCATATGATAGGGATTACCTGATATTTTTTTGAAAATAAGAGATACTACACCTGAACTCCCGTAATTTCTTATTCCCTAATTTCCAAACCTCCTTAATTTCCCCAGAATGGTCTGACCCAAG
>JAQGBD010000636.1:0-26315 GCA_034698165.1 Punctoribates punctum | reverse complement strand
TTTCTATCTCTCAATGATTCTAAACGGCGTTTCTAGAGTGGAGACGACCGAAGATTTTCTAAGCGTTTACCATCAGATCGCTTCTAATAAGAATTTCAATCGTTTTAATTTGATTTCAACTATTCTTCGATAATATCCATCAATTGCTTTCAATTTATTTTCCATTCAATAAACAGATGAAAACAATTTTGAGGATTTGGACTCCGAGTCAGAAAAGGTCATAATATCTCTCAATTCCTTTCAGTTTTCGTTTCAATTCATTTCAATCGTCGTTTGCATTCAATTCAATAAATTAATTAAAAATATTATTTGATTTCACTCATAGAATATGTAAAGAAATCAATTACTAAAAATTGTGTAATAGTTTTAAATATGAGATTAACCTTAACCTTAACATTAACATTACCATGTATGTTTCTTTCTTTGGGATTTCAATAGCATTGATAATGGAAATAATGAGCATATGCTCCATGAAATCCACCTGCTAATTTATAGAGTTTGAACTCATATCACATTCAATGATCCGATTCTTTAATATACCAATAATTTTGATCATTGATTCATAGAATTGATAGAAACTGTACCCAAAGTAATTTTAGAAAAATTTGAGCATGTTTCTTTACTGATACTAATATTCAAAGAATAAAATGCATGGAATGAAAAATGTTTGAAAGAAAATATTTAATACTTTTATTAATTATTCAAACTTTTATATCAATTGTAGTTTTAATATATTTATATAAAAACTATAATCTCTTTCCCAATGAAAACAAAGTTTTTAAGAATCTGTTTATAAAAACAAGAAGTCCTCGAATATTATGTGCGGTGACTACTCAGTCCGAAAATAGCGCCAAGGTCAATGCTATAAAAGCGACCTGGGGCAAAAGGTGTGATATACTATACTTTATAAGTTCGGCATCAGATCCGAGTCTACCTGCTTTTGGGGTCAAATGTGAGAAGAATGACCACTCACACCTCTGGTGCAAGAATCGCCAGGGAATCATGTATGGCGTCCACCACTTCAGGGATCAGTTCGATTGGTTTCTCAAAGCAGACGACGACACGTATGTTATTATAGAGAATTTGAAACAAATGCTATCCTTTTATGACGCAAATCAACTCATTTGGTTCGGGTGTCAGTTCGCACTCGGAGGGGATCCCAACATGACTTATATGAGTGGAGGTTATTATCCATTGAAAACATTTCTATTCTTTAATTAAATTTAATCTTTTATTTAAGGCGCGGGTTATGTGAGTTAAACAAACTTTACACACAATATATTTATTGAGAGACAAATTCAAATTTAGGCCATCAGTAGGAAAGCCGTCTATGAGTTGAGCTCTGAATTACATGAGAAGAATAAATGTTATGATCTCGAAGAAGGAGAGACAGGCGCTGACGATGTTATAGTCGGACGGTTTGTCAACATATTCGCCCATATTATCAAATATTTAAAAATATATAAATAAATTGAACAGTTGTCTCATGCGATTGGGGGTACAATTGGGTGATTCTAGGGATGAGTTACACCGAAACCGATTCTTCCCATTCATTGCCGCAGATTTCGTGAACCCGACCTATAATGTGTCGGCAGCTCTGGATTGGTTCGCATCTTATAACGTATTTCCCAACCAAATGGTATACCATTTGAAACAAATTTATTTCTCAATAATATATTTGTGGTCAGGGTTTCCAGTGTTGCAGTAATACAACCATAAGTTTTCATTACGTGTCCCCAACCGATATGTATGTCTACGAGTTCTTCATCTATCACATGACTGTCCATAAGAATCAAATGGTTTGAAGAAAATATACATTTATTTCAAAATATTTATTAAAATATAAAACAAATGGAAATAAAATAAACTAATCGTCAGTTTTGAGTCGTTTTCTGTGGGGTTTTGGAGGCCTTTCGTTGCTTTGTTTGTAAAACTTTTGCAATAATTCTATTGATTTGTTTGAATCCAGTATTTGATAGCAATTAAGAATCGGATCAGATATGAGTACATTTGTACTGACATTATATACCGAATCAAAGCCTCCGAACCTTTCATTCTTAGCGCCGAATAAGACCTGTTTTACTCGAAGAAGTCTAAGAGCTCTGACACACATCAGACACGGCTCTAAAGTTAGCAAAACTGTCGTTTCGGCCATAATTTTGTGTAATTGATTCAAATCGGGACCGAATCGGTCGACAATGGCATCGATACACTCCATCTCCGCGTGTCGGGTCCCGTTCTTTGTGGCATTTGTCTGGTTATGACCACTGGCTATAACCTCTCCCTTAGACGTATCACAACACAGGGTTTGGTTGGCTTTGGAGTCGGATTTATATGTGATTGTGTCGGCGGATGGGATGAGTTATCAATGGATGGAAGTTCTTATTATATTAAAGTTTTTAAAGTATTATATTATCAATAGATTGAACTGAAAATCACTCGACTCGAGGAACTGGATTATAAAATTAAATTATCTGGGAAAATATGATTCTCCAAGCTAAAATTAAACTGACAAGTTCATTATTGTAATGATCGAGGTCTTTCTGTACCTGTCTTTCATATATTCGAGAAAATTCTTGTCAAGAATTCAAAAGAAATGTTAATAAAAGACATAATTTATGTGAAATGAATGCAATGTTTTGTTTACTAATATTGAGAGTTAAGCGAAAGTCAAACAAAAAGACTTCGCATTTGAAACGAAACTCAAAAACAAAAATCAATTAAATTTAAATCCAAACAATTTTTATGAGATTTTCAGTTTGTTTTACATTTTGTATTCAATGGATTTAAAATCCGGCAAAAATGGTTCGGCTGTCAAGAAGAGGCCCGAAATGGCGTTATATAAGCCTGGAATGGGAAAGATTTTGGCCAAAAAGGGCGAAAATGAAGCCCCGGGTAATTATTCTACACTTTCTCTCCCTTTTATCTTTAAATTAGTTTAATCTTTGATTTTATTCATTTATTCACTCATTTTATTACTGTTAAGGGTCTGTAAAAAGTGAAACCAATGAAGAATCAAAACAAGATATCCAACAAAGAAGTGAATCAAAGCCGGACTCAAAGCAAAGCGAAACCAATTTAAGTAATAATAATAACAACAATAAAGTGGTTAATAAGAAGCCGGACATCAAAGTCTATGTTCCGCCCAAACAGACCACTAATATCACCGCCTCTTCAGAGAAGAACAGTGACAAGTCTTCAGCCAAACACAACCAAAGAACTAGTGTTCAAAAGAGCGACAAATCAGAGAAAAGTGAAAGAAATGATAGAAGACATCAAAACAATTCGAGAACAGGTATTAAATCGATTGAAGTTTACTCTCTTTCTAAAGTTTATTCTGTTTTTTAGCGAATATTCGACAAAAACCCGATCGAAATGAAAGGAGGGATAGAATTGAGAGAAGTGTAAGACATGACACCACTGATAGACAGGAAAAACCCGACCGAAGGGACAGACATGAAAGACATCCCAGAAATGAAAGACAAGAACGCAATGAAAGAAATGGTAGACAAGAAAGGAGTGAAAAGACTGACAGATATGAAAGACATGAAAAAATGGAAAGAAGTGACTTTCATAGGAAGGAAAGAACCCCTCAATCGGTGAAACAATTTGAGAGAAGTTCTGCCGAAAACTTCACTAAAATCAAAGTCTATGATCAGAGTAAACAAAAATCTAATGAAGTCTTCTCTCACGAGAGTGTCCTCAATAAGGAAGACATTGATAGCAAAAAATCAAAACATTTTGAACCAAAAGTGAGCCATAATTTGGATAACAATCACGAAATGAAATTCAAAGTCCCAGAAGAGGAGTTCGACGACGACTACTATAATCTGGAGTTTAACCGGCATTTGCCGAAAGATGTGCCGAAACCCCACAGAAATCCGAGACATAACCGGAACAGCGGTACTAACGCTGTGACAGTCAGTAGCAGAACAGACCCAAACTTCAACACCAATGAGAATAAGTCCCGAAACAAACCGGAAAACAGTAATCAACGAAAATATGTGACTAAACCTCCGCACAACCGATACGTCAATACTTATGAACAGCAAATTCCGCCCCGTTTTCTAAGATTGAAAAAAGTAATTATGATTTCATTTATTTGATTTCAATTTGATATTCTCTTAGAGTCTAAGTTCTCTTAGACTATCGAAAAGTGATTTTATCAGAGCTCGAGAACAGTTTTAAATTTTCCCAATTATTAAATCCCTTTATTTTGATTACTCTTCAAAATTGTCTTCAAATCCAAAATTGATTTTTGTTTCTGATCTCAAATCAAAATTCTAATGAAATTCAAAATCTTGAAAACAAGAGTAGTTTAAGACTAAGTTCTTGTAATTTGTTTTAATTGATTTGTTTTTAATTCGATTTAATAGCAAAACGAATTGCAAAATGAAATGCTATCCGAAGCGAGTAATTATGAACAGCAAAGAAGTGATTCACTGGCCGAACAGCCACAGGAGTCGGTGCCAGACCCTCAGCCTCATAGAGGACTGATACGGCTTCCGGCCAACAATCAGCTCATCCAAAATGACTGGAGCGCAGAACTTCCATCCATTGATAGCTCATCCCATCCGCCGACACAATCACATATAAATCCGACTCCAAAGCCAACCAAACCCTGTGTTGTGATACGTCCGACACAACACGTGGCGGCTGTTGTTCCCCAATATTCTCCCTCTTCGAGTCCCGACACTAACTCTAATGTCGATAATTACCAACAATTGTCTCCATATTTGCGATCAAATAATTACAGCGAATATGCGATTCCGCACTTTATGACCACTCCTTCGGTCGAAAATCACGAGATTTCGCGTAAAAAACTGAAACCAAATATTGAGAAAAGTCTGACGGAAGCGATGGCCGCCGAAAATGATCTGATGTTATGTATGAATGAACCGCAAAAGTTGGAACAAATCCGATATCGCATTCAATTGCGTTACGAACACATCATTTTGAATGATCTCCGAGTCTGTGCCGAACTCAATATCGAACAGCGTTTATGGAAGTCAGCCTTTTATCAGTTTATTGAACACTATCGACGACTTATGGAGCAAAACACTGAACAACAGTCTGAGTTGAAGACGTCGTTGCATAAGATCATAGACGAGGCGACCCTTTTCTTTGAGAACCTTTTGGTCAAAATGCAAGAAACGTATAGTTTTGTAATCGAGAAACTGTTGGCTCACGAATACGGCTCTGAAACAGAAAACTACGATACACTCAAATTGGCCTCAATTTCGACGCAAAAAATATACCTCTTTTTGGGAGATCTGTCCCGTTATCGGGAGTGTGAGACCAGAAACTCTAACTTCGTTAAGAGTAAATTGTGAGACAATTAACCGTTTTATCTCATTCTTCCAATTAATTGATTTTATTAATTGTTTTTCAGTTTCTATTTGAGGGCTCAGATGTTGGCCCCAAAGAACGGCCGCAGTTATAATCAGTTGGCTTTACTGGCGATGTATCAGAACAGAAGACTGGATGCCGTCTATTACTATATGCGAAGTCTGGCCGCAAGTAATCCTTTCTTAACGGCCAGAGAAAACCTTTTGGCCATTTTCGATGAAGTCAGACGAAAGGTCTGTTTCTCTAACAACTCATCCATTCTTTTATCCTATTTTTTATTCGATTACTTTTTTAGTATGAGTTGAATGAAAAGAAGAGAAAACAGGATTTGATTAATCAAAAGAAGCGTTTGGAGGAACAGTTGGAAGGGTTGTCCACTGATAAAGAAAGGCTTGAAATCTGGATCCGTTCTGACGGCACGTCTGCCGTCTGTTCTAATTATAAGCAATTGTTTGAAGACGAAAATGAGACCTCAAAAGACGAATTGAGTTCTCTTTCATCAGTAGATGTGAGACATTTGTTATTAAAACCAATTTTTCAATTAATATAACAATTGTTTAAACTTTTAGTTAAACAAACGATTCGTATTGAGTTTCCTTCACACTCACGGAAAGCTATTTTCTCGCGTCGGGTATGACTTCCTTTTGATCAAAATCTCAAACTATTCTGACTTTTATTCGTTAATCAAAGAATGGAAACATTCATACCTGTGGTCAACCAAATGTTGGCCGAATTTCGTTCACTTTTGGGCCGATCACCCATTCCTCTCATGTCTCAGCGATTGTCCCAATTGTTGGCAATTAATATGTTTGCAGTTTTTCACACTTCTCTCAAAGGTATTGCCAGTGATTATCACTTCAATCGGTTTTAATTCTATTTCTTATGGTTAGACACAACTTATGCACAGAATTGTCGTTCCCTACTCCAGGAACAGGCAATTCAGGTGACGTTTGCTATGATCTCATTGCTGTTGGAGTGCGCTATCAATTCACTCAAACAAAAGCGCACCGAAAGTAATTCGGATCAAATCAGTGACGACTTATCAGAGTTGTTGCCGACAATCAAACTGTGGACCGATTGGATGTCCTGTCAAAAGCAATTATGGTGTCCCCCACCTCCGCCTTCGGACTTCAAATTGGAGTAAATATTGATTGAAATCCAAACCAATACTCAAAAGAATTCATTTCAGTTGCAGAGGAGATGTTTGGAGTATTTTCGCCGAATTCTTAACTCTTTTGACCAAAATTAATGTCAGATCTGTTAAACTGTTGGGAAGTCGTTTAGAGGGATGTGAGCCCATAATACTGCCCGAAGATACCTCTTTAGCCGGCTTTTTGCCACTTCTGGGATCCCCTCAATGCGTTCAATTCGCACAACCGCCTTATGATAAAGTATTGTCCAAACCTTTAGATATTTTTGATTAATGTTTTGATTGTAGGAAAAGGCGAGAACTTGTCTTCGGATAACTGCTATTCAATATTTCGGCGATTATTTGTGTGGAATCGTTGAGCCGTACCTCAAATATGACGTCGAAAAGAAACGATTCGTTTCACTCATTCCGAACATAACTCCATTGAATTCGGCCGAAGAAATGGCAAAATCTATCAATGAATTGGAAATTGTATTCAATCACTGATTAATTGTTGTGAACTATATTTTAAATTCTATTTTATTTGTCAAATAGTGTGAAACGGAAAACGAGGACTTCTCTAATGATGTGTCTTCAGTAGAGACCACGTCTTCTATGAATACCAATGATTCAAATGCAAGAACTGGTGAACAGACAGAAATTGAAAAGTTGTGGTCACTTCAGGAAAAGCTGAAGAAAGCGAAAGACAGACAGGAAATCATTAAACAAACGTTTGATGTATTACTCGCTTATAATTAATTAACTTTCTATCAATTTATTTGAATTTCTTTTCAATTGAAGGCTGTATTGAGTGAAGAGAATCAGAGAAAGCCGTCCCGTATTGTAATCCAACCGCGATATATAATACCGGACACCAACTGCTATATCGATCACTTGGAGCAAATCAAACGACTCATTAACTCTAAATACTACGATCTAATCGTTCCCCTCATCGGTGGGTCTCCTCATTGTTTAGCCCTTTATTTTGTTTTTCATTTTCAACATTTTTTTTTCTCTCAGTCATCAATGAATTGAATGGATTGAAGGCCAGAGGCATCAAAACTGCCAAACCATTGACTTTCAGTGACGACCACTCGGGAACTGTTGGCAAAACTGCTTCCGAAACCATTGAATACTTAGTTAAAGCTTTTAATGACAAAACTTTAAGACTCAAAGCCATTACATCGAAGGGATCTCTTATGGAAAACATTAATTTTATCAGTGAATCGCTGATCGACTCTCAGGTTTGACCACAAAACTCATTTATTCAATAGTTTCTCGAATTTGTTGTTATATTTTAGGGTAATTCTAACGATGACTTGATTTTGAACGCATGCCTTCACTTCATTGAAGATAAGACATCCGATAAAACCACGAAAGAGAGTGCCATGAATTCCGGTAATCTTTTTAACTAATACTCGACTAAACTTAAAGTTAATTACTTATTCTGTTCAACAGTTGAGTCAAACAGTATTTTTCGTGAAGCAGTTCTACTCACAGATGACCGTAACCTTCGGGTCAAAGCTTTGGGACATAACGTTCCCGTCAAGAGTTTACAACATTTTATAAAGTGGGCGAACATTCCGTCGCATCCAAAGCCTGTCTCTTAATCTTTAAGACATTCATTTGCAATGAATTCCTGTTCTTTCTGTCAATTAATTGAAAGTTGAGTCCAAAAAGTTTGAAATCAGGGAATAATTGGTAAACAAAACGATTCTTAACATTAAAAGTGCTTTTTCTCCAACTCATTGACAGCTCTCCTATTCGTTAATTATTGTTATTATATAATGTTTAGTCATTTTTCACACATTTGTATGAATTGTAGCCAAAAATCACTGAAATTTTATTGAAATTATTTAATAATTCGTGTCTTTTATCCTTTATTTTAATTATTATACAAATTGTTGTAATGTTTAGAAAAGTTTAATAATTTGTAACTTATTTATCATTAATTTTCGTCTATTTTTTCACTTTTCCTCTAAAATCAGTCTTAAATTGTTTTCCAAAATTACGCATTAAATCACGTCTTTTACTGAATACTGAAAATAAATAAAAAATTAATTCAATTATTTGAATCTTTATTTGAATCGCAAAACAGAATCTCTTCAAATAGAGCAAGAAGATGGCCGAACAAGGCCTCCTTCCCGTCCCTCCTCAAGTCTCTCCTACGGCCGAAGGAGAGATAGTCAGTGAGACAGACAGACAGACAGAAACAGATCCCTAGGTCCCTCCTTCAATCTCTCCTCGGCCGAAGGAGAGAGATCCAGAGAGACAGAGAGACAGACAGACAGAAACATAGAGTCTAGTTTGAATTGTATGGACAGCGGCTTTTCGATTTGTATGGACAGGTGCTTTTCGATTTGTGGTTTAGTGGTTTAGTGTTAGTACCGGTGAAAGTATTACCTTGTTGAGTTTTATATACAATTTATTTAGTTTTGTATAAAAAGTTACAGTTTGTGAAGAAAACCGATTTGAGGTCTCATAGAGTTTGTCGGAATTGGTGTCACGTGACTTGTTTTGACTCAAACTTCAACTTTGAGTCAAAACAAAATCAAAACAAACAAATCATTTAACGACTTATCGATTACTAATTTAATGAATTGATAGCTAATTATCGACAAATTTAATGTAAACTATGGTTTTGTTTACAATAATATTGAGATCAAAATAGAAAGCAATCCATGAAATCAATGGCTGAGGCAAGAGATCCAAAAATAGTCACTGATTTCGACTCCGAAGTCAAGACCATTATTACAACAGTTATGGTAATTAATCTGATTTTAAATCAATTGATTTAATTTAAATGGAATTCTTCTTCAGTTGGAATTAGAAGAAGAATCTTCAGAATTGAGTTCATTGTCTGATGAGTGCTATCGCTTCGAACAAAACGATTTGTCCGCCAATTGTTTCCCGATTTTCGATGAACTCAGAAGACAACAGAAATTATGTGATATTTCTGTGAAAGTAATTCATTTGATATTCTCTTAAATATATCTTAAATCTCATTAAGAGATGACTTTGAATAAGATTTTGATCCGTGGCTTCATATTTGTTGAACAGGTGGACAATAAGTCATTTATGGCCCATAAGGTGGTCCTCTCGGCTACCATTCCGTAAGAAATTGATTGCTTTTTATTGAATTTGAGGCAAATTGTTGTTAAATGTCAGGTATTTTCACGCGATGTTCACAAACGATATGATTGAGAGCAAGAAAACCGAAGTCGTTATTCAGGACAGCATTGAAGCCCTCGCTATGGAAGCGCTTCTTGAGTTCGCATATACGGGTCAGATAGTGATCACCACATCCAACGTTCAGTCGCTACTAATCGGCGCCTCATTCCTCCAGTTGTTTGGGGTTCGGGACGCCTGTTGTGAATACCTGAAGATAAGACTTCACGCAAACAATGTTTTGGGTGTGAAGTCGTTCGCCGACACTCTCGGCTGCCATACCTTAGTCGAGGCCTCCAAGAAGTTTATACAAAAACACTTCAGAGAAGTCTCCAAATCCGATGAATTTTTGTCATTAGATTTCAATGAAATGTTGGATATTGTGGCCAAAGACGAACTCAATGTCAGCGGCGAAGAGGATGTCTTTCATGCAGTGATGGCGTGGATTAAGAGAGATATTTTCAAACGAGAGTCAAAACTACCGGAACTCTTGACTAACGTTCGGTTACCACTTCTGTCGCCCGAATTTCTTACTGATTATGTGATTACTGAGGAATTGATTCGTTCTTCTCATACGTGTCGTGATTTAGTCGATGAGGCGAAGGACTATCATCTAATGCCTCAAAGACGTCCACTTCTTCAAAGTTTCCGAACCCGTCCCCGTTGTTGTAATGATATTCAGGGACTCATTTATGCTGTCGGAGGACTCACCAAAAATGGGGACTCTTTGAGTACAGTCGAAGTCTATAACCCACAGACCGGGCGCTGGAAAATGGCGGAAGCGATGACTATGTTAAGGTCAAGGGTTGGAGTGGCCGTAATGAACAATAAATTATATGCAATCGGAGGATATAATGGCAGCGAACGACTCTCTACTGTTGAAGTGTTTGATCCCAAGAACAGGAGTTGGGCTAAAGTGGCGCCAATGAACTGCAAACGAAGGTTTTATTTCTCATCCCTTTCCATAACTAATCAATTGGTTCGAATAGTGCTGTGGGTGCGGCCACTCTTCACAATATGTTATATGTTTGCGGCGGATATGATGGCGTCTCTTCGCTCAGTACTGTCGAGTGCTATACTCTTGAGAGGAACGAGTGGTCAATGGTTACGTCAATGTCCAGACACAGATCTGCTGCGGGTGTCGTCGCTTTTGAAGGTCAGGTTTACGCTCTGGGAGGACACGACGGCCTCTCGATATTCGATTCGGTGGAAAAATTTGATCCGCAAACTGGGAAATGGAGTTTTATGCCACCGATGCTCACAAAGAGGTTTTGACGGCTTTCCCAATACATATCTTTAATTATCGAACAAACTTTTAGATGTCGTTTAGGAGTGGCCACACTTAAGGGTAAAATATATGTCTGCGGGGGTTATGACGGCTCCACTTTCCTCCAGACCGCAGAGGTTTACGAC
This sequence comes from Punctoribates punctum, assembly GCA_034698165.1. Classification (NCBI taxonomy): domain Eukaryota; kingdom Metazoa; phylum Arthropoda; class Arachnida; order Sarcoptiformes; family Punctoribatidae; genus Punctoribates; species Punctoribates punctum. The sequence goes on along the minus strand of JAQGBD010000636.1, from coordinate 15,256 downwards.
CCAAAGACTGAAAAGTGGACTTTTATTGGTATTCCTCTCCATTTCTGATGATTTTTATAAACATTTTATTGAATAACAGCGCCGATGAATGTTATGCGAAGTCGTGTGGCTCTGGTCGCCAATTGCGGTCTTTTATACGCAATCGGAGGCTACGGTCTGTTCCTAAAACTTGTTTCACTTGTTTTACAATTATTCTGTTTCTCTATCAGACGGCGTCTCGAATCTCAGTACAGTTGAAGTCTATAACTCGGAAGAGAATCGATGGGAATTCACAGCACCGATGGTCGCACACGAGGGCGGGGTTGGGGTAAGTGTTCTCCTCGTTCACTGATTGCAGTGTTGGCTGACTCTACCTCTGAATCGCTCTTTAGGTGGGAGTCATTCCGTTATATTAATGTATTATTGTTTGGAACCAAATAATCATTGGATTAGTTTTGCAAACATTAAAAAGTTTTCAAACATTTTATTACACTTTTTATGTAAATTAAATGTCAATAAAATCAAACTTTTGTTTCATTAAAATTATTTAAAACAAAAGCATTTTCAGTCAAAATGAGTTTTGATTTAACCCTTTTATAAACAAATGGAAACAATATTTTGGGCTTAGATTTGAGCAAATCTTGGGTTTGGAAAGAATACCATTAATTAAGGCTTTGATTATCGATTACTCAGTAGTAGTGGTCATATCCATAGCATATCCATTCAGGGAATTAATTAATGTAATAAACATTTAGTCATTTAAAGAAAATCCAAACGAATTATAAAACAGTTAAAGAGAAACAAATATAATATATAAAAGAGTTTAAAACAAATTCTATTTTTTGTCTCCAATTCACAAAAGATTCGAAAGAAAAGAACAAAAACAATGAAAAATAAATAATTGAAAACAAATAATACAAAAAATGTTATAAATTGAAGCAAATTATTGATAAGTATTGACACAAATGTGTGAAATATTCAATAATATAATGATTTAATGTTTTTGATGCGATTTTGTTGATTATAAGGCAATAGTATGGCCGCCAAGAGCTCGGAAATCAATAATTAGAATAATTTATGATAAAAAGGTTGACCGCATCCGGAATTATGTTATCAATTGTTGGAATTTTATTACTACTGAAAAAAGAGGTCACTTCTGAGGCCTGCGCCAAATCAATCTGATGGACAGACCTGAGGTGTTCACGACAACTGTCATCGATTGCCGCCGAAGTCAATGATTTGGATTTATCGGAACAAACGGCGCAATTGTAATGCGGCTCATATTTAAGATGGTTTCTCATATGGTGTGCAAATTCTTTGACAGAATCAGCAAATTCTGAGTCATCCCTATCACTGCTTTTCATGGATTGACGATTGTTTGCGAAATAGCTTTTATGGAAAAATGGCTGCGAATCGGGTGTCAACAAATTCAGGCGCTTACATACCACACAACAGTCCCCGTATTTCGGGTCGATTTGGTTTTGGATTATATTGAGACTCAAAAGTGTGTCCATATATTCAGTAATCTTTTCAATCCATGACTTAGTGTTGATATAAGTCTTGAAACTGACGGATGACTTTTGGACTGAATTGTGGACTGAATTGTGATTCGAATAATCTTCGAGTGAATCGAATTTTGTGTTTAGAGGACATTGACTGCACTCCAATTTGACTTTCAGTTCACTGAAGTAGTGATCCATCGCTTGGTCTCTGTCAGCGAACTTTTTGGAACAGAATATACAGAAATAGCGCTGAAATACATCCGAAGTCTATAAAAATGTAGAATTAAATCAAAAGAATAAGAATTTAAAGAAAATCTTATATTTGAGTCAAACCTGTTGTTGTCTATTAGTGAGGATCCGCTCTTCTATTGGTTGGGCTCTCACCGGAACCACTGGTTTTGAGGTCTGTGAACATGATTTAGTCTGAGTGATTGGCAACACCTCAACAGACTGTACGGGTGGTACAGGGAGTGAATCAGGGACTGTGGGACTAACCATTTCTTGATCCCTTTGTTCGGGATCTTCGTTATCCATATCTTCTCCGTTGATATTTTCATTGCTGTCGTCCTCGGAATCAGATAACTCGATGACCGAAATGTTGCTGTCATTCGATCGACGAATTTTATTAACAATGGTTCGGGTGGTCGACGGCGTCAGTATATTCATCGATACATCAGTTGCGTCAAAGTTGAAAAACTGAGCGCAGGCGGTCTCAACCAATGGGTTCGTTATATTGGGGTTAGGGTTAAGGTTAGGCCGAGAACACGAATAAAACTTTATTTTGTTAGGAATCGAGGGATCGCTCATCACTTCACCATAGATATGATCAATAGTCTGAGTCCTGTGTTTGTCAATGAACTTAAGAGCTACGGCCACAACGATTCTGGCATTTGTGAGCACACCCTTAGCACCGGACGGATCTAACGACTTAATGCTTGTCTCCAATAATTTGATGTCATATTTGACGGCCGCGTGTCGTCTGTAAAACATATTTCTGACACGACTTCTAACGATCTCTAGATTTATAAGATAACCAACTTTTTCGGTATATTCTTCTTTTGAATGGTTGAGGGCATCCATCAGTTGTTTATATTCACTCAATTGGATCACAAGATCTAATCCTTTGGCTATTCTTTTGCATTCCTCTTCTTTTCCATAGACGGGCCACTCCTGTACTTCAGATAAGTAGAATAGAGCTCTGTCTTCATCGGTGACATCAATAGAAATGGTTTTGTCCTGGGGAACCTTTCCTGTCACTGGGAGTGGTTCTAAATCCCAATAACTGAGCAAATCTGTGGTTCCATTTCCCCAAACAATATTGAGGGCCTGGAAATGTGTGGCCACACAATTCGGATTCGACAGATTGAATGAATCTATTTTCCCGAACCACCACTTCTCGTCGATTATGGCACGGAATGAGTCGCCCAGTTTCCAGTTCCTCACAAAACTGTTATTCCAGGTTTGCTTCAGAATAATGAAGTCGAGAACGTTATCGATGTCATGGAATTTCACATTAAATGTTTGTTTGGTCTCAATGTTGTCATCAATTATTCTGAGCCCGAGTCTAACCAAACGGACGTTTGACTGCTTTTCAAACTTAATATCTCGAACTCTGGCGAACAGAATCTTATCTATATATTTGTTGCCAACAAATTTGGTTGGATTGGTTTGGGGGTAGAGCGACAGCTTCCGGACAGTCTCTATGTATTGCTTGTGGCCGTACGGTATGTAAACCACTTCGTCGTCAATTTGGGGAAAGTATGGAAACTTCTTTGGCTTCGTATGTGTTAACCAGTCTTTAGACAAAAAATATTCGAAAATTTCCATTAAATCAATAAAAACTACTCTAAATTCTAATCGTATTTAAAATAAACTAAATATTTATTTATTCGAATAAAAACACAACTTATATATAATTACAAAAATAGAGTGAATCTAATAATTAGGAAAATATTTAGACTCTAAAAACATTTGAAAGACAAGTATTTAGTGAATTGAATTCAAATCTAAGAACAGAACAGAGTTTAAAGTAAACCAAATCGAAGAAAGAGACAGATTTTCAATGATTTGAATCAATAAAACCATTTTCTTCAATAAATCGACTAATTATGGAAAATATGACCACTACCTGATTGACTGATGCTTTCGTTGATTGGCTCTTCATTCTGGAGATCGTTTATAGGACTTGAGATCATATTATCGACTCGTCTTTCCTCCAGACTGGCCTCTACTCGCGTTATTTGAGTGGAAAGAGTGGTCCCATTATTTGTGAGCTCATCATTTGGTTCTGACATTTCTGAATCATTTTGTGAGTCAAAGTCAAACACGTCTTCTTTGGTATCTTTCTTATGAACGACAGGTCTCTCACCCGTGTATCCAATGACTTGAGTCGATTGAGAGGTAGAAACAGTGGGATTCATATAGTTATGAGTCATTGGTTTAGTTCTGTCCGATGAGTTTGAAGGTGAGTGCTCTCCGTTTAACGAATAGCTTGAAGAGCGTCGACTGTCCTGTAGAATGTCCTCACAGACAATGCTATGATTTGATGGGGAACTGCTATCTATGGAGAGTCTTTGATTTTGTGGACTCTTATAAACATGGGATTCGTAGGTCAGGGGTTGATCCGAATGTCTCATCGTTTCATACATTTCGGTCTCTGAATCCCAATCAGAACTTTCGTCGCCATCTTTTTTCAGAGAATAAGACATTTCATTGCCATTTGTTTTACTTCTTTTGTTGTGAAGATCTCTTTCCTCTTCTCGACTCAGACTGATGTTGGGTCGGGACAGACGTGACTTTTCAGACAATCGACTCTTGAGCTGAGGGTTTCCATCGGCGACATAACAGTTGGGAATCATTTGTCTGCCATTAAGACCATTAGAATTACCCTTTTTTGCTGTCTTCGACTTTGAGCCCTTTGGTCGACCCCTTCCTCTTTTATTAGGCATTTGAGTACTATTCTGTTTATTACTTGTATTCAAATTTGACTGATTGACCAAAACGGGCGGTACTGTTGTTACAGCGGGAGCCAACTGTGGGGGACCGCCTAATGTATGATTTCGATAATCAGACGACACCGGCTCTATGACAGGGGGAGGACCTAAACCAGCGTTAGAATTGTGACTATTACTGGACCCTCTGGTTGTCTGTTGACCGCCTCCTCTGACTGACTGAACGTTTGACTCAATTCTTAATTTTTTATTTGCTGTCGAATTATCAGCAAATTCTTGACTTAGACGATGGCTTTGAGCCGAAGAACTCTGCGCTGACTGACTGAGTGGACCAACTGAGCGATTATTAGTATGGCTTTGACTCAACTTCTTTAGAGAGGAGTCAATCAAATGTTGGACTTTTGGAATGGAATGCAAGTCATAATAGTTTTCAATTTGGGTCTCATTTGGCGTTAATTTGTGTTCACTTTTCAAATGAGTTTTAAAAAAGTTGATCCGAAAAAATGATTCGTTGCACTCAACTGTTCGGCCGTTAATCTGTGGCCTAACTTTGCAGACGAAGGGCTGGTAATTGAAGTGAAGACTGACGTGAATCGGTTGACATAACTGCGTCTCTGAGCTCAGGTCCGATATCTCAAAGTCTTTTTTCTTACACTTAAGACACTTATAGAGCGAAGTCTCTTCACCTAAACATATATTAAAACAATCGATACATTACTTCAAAGTTTTTCTTCAATATTTCAAAAGATTTTTAAGTGCTTTCACTGTAATTGAATGCAAATAAATTGAAAAACAATTTCCAATAAATTTCTACTTTCACTTCATCTATGGGAGTATATGAAGAAGGCTTGCATTGTATTTAAGCTAGGACAATTCTTACATTTGTTTCATACTTACTATTATTAAATTTAATTAACTTTAAGAGCATATAATAAATGTTAGAAATTGTGACCCATTTATGGAAGCGTTTTGTTCCAAGAAATCAATAATCTTAAGGAATAATGTATTTTAAGGGAAGACATATAATATTTATTTCCAAATAAGAATCAATTCTATCGTTTGATTGCATTAATAAAACAATTTCTAACAAATAGAGAATTATTTACTCAAACAAAACAAAAATTTAGATACGTTTTCATAGAAACAGAAAATAAGTTTAAAGACCTAAATATCGATCCAAAGACAGGAAACCATTAATAAAAGTTTATATCTTTTGCCACAAACTGTTATCACAATAAAAGGTGAATCGTATCACAATTGATGACAAAGCACTTCACATATCAGCAAACTATCGCCAGCTGTAAATCCCAGAATAAAAGTGTACTAGCTCAACTCAGCTCAACACTCAACAGTTTAACAGAGGCGACGCTTTTAATTAGTCGCTCAGCAAATGACATTGAGATGAGATCAGATCAGAAACCTATTAGAGGCCACTCTTCAGTTGCATCACAATAATTGAGGCAAAAAACAGATTGATCTTGCTCATTTTCTTATCGTGTTTGAAACACTTTACACTTATCGGAAAAGGAGAACAAAAGTTGATAATTATCTCTAATTTGCCATAAAATGAGCTCTTTTTAGTTTTAAAGATCTAAAGATCTTGTGAATCAAAAGATCACTTCTTCTGAAACTAATGCCTTAATATTAGTTGATTAAGGATTGAGGAAAGTCTGCAAATACTGTTCCCAAAGTTTTTTATCACTATTTCAGAATTCAAATGAATTTTTAATAACTTGAGATAACGCTGAGGAAAGTCTTCTTTAATTAAAGGCCTTTATTTGCATTACTTTTCAATTGATTTGAATTTGAAAACCGAATAAAATTTAGATATGAATGAAATGAGTCAATACCTGAATAATCTGTGGGTTCGACGCACTGGTAGTGATACATGTGATTACACTTATGGCAAATGACCACAACTTTGTTGTCTTCTCTCCCTTTGTCGCAAATACAGACATTCTTTGGTTTGTTAACCAAATTGATGTCTAATTTGAAGCAATCGATAATTTTGTCGCAAAGACCGCATCCCTTCAATAGCTTCTGCTTTCCGTTATTCTGTGCCGACTGACACATAGAAGACTTGGGCAGTGATTTCGGATCCGATGACAAACAGAGGTTTAGTTCTGTCTGATAACTGACCAACGATTCTATCCATCGCTCGACAACCGGGTCTTCATTGCCATCGAAATGTCTGATAATTAAGTGATTCTTAAGTCTATTCTCATCACTTGTGTTATACTTTTGCGAACAAAAGAGACAAAAATATATTTTGTTCAACATTTCGGTTCAGATGGTCTTCACTGACATTCTTCGAAGTCTTTTACAGATAAGACAATCGACTGATTTGTCTTCAAATTGAATCAAATAAACGAAATTAATTTAAAATAATGACAAAAGAAATGGAAACATACCTCGAGGTGAGTGACAGAGAAGAATGTATTCAATGAGAAAAGTGGTACTCAACTGATCAGTCAATGTCTTCAATAAAAAGTGACGAAAACCTAAAGAAGTGATTTTGAATTGAAGTCACTTTCATTCACTTGTTTTGAGTTCAAGAGTCAGATCAGAGACACTAAACTTTGTTCGCAGAAAACGTTACACTTATTGAACGCTAACTAAGAAACCCTTCAGTGAACGCAATACTGTTTCCAGTTTTTCACTGAAATTCTTGATCATCAAAACAGCCCTCCCCTCGCTTTATAAAACTACAGCTAGGTGATCAGCAAGTGCAGAAGTATCATACTCAATTATATAGCCACAGCGTTATACCAAAAGAACGCAAATATGAGAGACACCAATAAAATAGAGTTTCAGTTTTAATTATTTTCAATAGAATTGGAGATCAAAGAGAATTGTGAGACATTTGATAGATATTTGAGAGATATTTAAAAGATATTTAATAGATATTTAAGATATTCGAGAGATATTTGAGACAAACCATAAAACGATTTAAAAGAGTCGATTTGTTCCACAATTTATTGCAACTTCTGGTGAACTGACGGTTAGGTCTTTGATCTTCAAAGAGGAGGAAAACAGAAAAAGTAACTCAAAGAAAGAAAAATTATCATAATTTCAATGAATCTCACATTTCCAATGTCCAGACCACAATTATTGCTGATTGATCATGCATATTTTTATAGTGTTTTAACTGATTCCTAATTCAAAAGTAAGGCTGAAATATAAACTTTCCCTGAATGAAAAACAGATGGATATAAACCGGGAGTTTTATTCATTCTTAACCAGGGAATCATCACAAATTCATAATTATAATGTTAGAAAATGAACTTGATACGAAATAGTAGACAATTCAGAAAAATTGACAAATAAACCAATTTCTGTAAAAACAATTGTTTCGAATATCTAGAAATAGGAATGGATTTCTCCGAGTGAATCAAGTTGTTGTGGGGACTGACTGGTGGCCCCCGAGTGGAACATCCGTTCCAGAAATGAAACAAATTAAGTAATAAAATACGATTCAAACAAATATCTACTCAATTAGTGACCGAATCGGATGTTTTCGACTCAACGCCAAACCATTTGATGTAATGCCATGAATGTGGTGTTCACTGAATCCTAAGTGAAATTCTAGTTTAGTTAGTCTTGAAATTCAAGAGCTCGAATCGAATGAGCATGGTCATCAAATAACAAGAGTTGGCATATATTTTATTTCATTAAAAACAGTGCTCACATTATCTTTTGATTAATTTCAAATGCGATCCTTTTTATAACTCGATTGACTATTTACTTGATTCTCCTGTTAATAGTTGTAGGCATAGTTGCAAGAGTGTCAAAAGTATCAAGCTCAAATCACCAAAATTGATGGAAAACTGTGTTTTATTAGTTACGAAACGTAAGAATCAAATAATAGTTAAATTAATTGAAATCAATTTTAATAATTAGTGAACAAAATTAATAGTTTTTAAATCTATTCTTAAATTAATTCAAATGAAAATAACTTTTTGAATGTGAGACAAATAACTTGGAAATTATGTAAACTATATTTCAATTCGGTTTTAACTCAAATTTTTTGTATTATTTTAAAAATCGATTTAAAATTAAGTAAATTTCAGTTTAGATTTGATAACATTCAACAAAATTAATGTTTAATACAATTTTATTTCAAAGGATAAGGTTTAGGGTAAAGAGGTATTCCTGTCCGCCCTTTCTTAGAATTTATTTGCTTTTTCAGAATAAGGAATGATATAGGAAAGGGTGGAAAGGGTGGTGTATAATATACTAGAGGTTAAACTCTTGTCTCGTTTGATCTGTTTATTACTTTCACTGAAAAAATCGATTGAATAGCAGATAGTCTTCGATGACATCAGTGGTGACAAGTCTTAGGGTTTCGGTAATTATTCGAATTAAAAATAGTTTTGTTTAAAATGGTTTCGAAATAAATGAAATGTTGAAAAATCAATGTATTTATGAATGGAAGCGATTAATGATTTCATCCAACTTTGGTATCGATCCGTCGAAGTATTGTAAACTTGAATCACAGGTGGGATAAGTCGAGTGCTCTTTTGACATATGCTGTTCGGCCTCACCTGATAACAGAATTTACAGATTTTTACAGGAATAGATAGTTCTCTCCCTCTCTCCCTTTGCAGCCCCTCCACTCCATCTCTAGCCCCTCCACCCCCTCCCCAATACAATGAAAGGGAAATTACCTGAATTTTTGCAGTAAAAGTATTTGTCGTTATTGAAGATACAAATCAAACACTGGTATTGCGGCACATATTTCAGGTGTTTCTCCAAATGACTGCTTTCGTCGATTGTTTTAATCTCTTTGTTCTTATTATTGCCATCAGGTCTGAACTGTTCCACTCTTTCACAGACAACACAACTCTTATTCTGTTTTGTGAATCTCTCAAAGGATTCGATGTCTTCTGTTTGTTGGAATTCCAGAAACTTTTTGATCCAAACAATTGATTCACTGTATTGTCGGCAACAGTCGATGTTATTCGCACTCTTGGGCTGATCACAATCGTGGCTGAGGTAGGCGTCCAAAGAGGTGAACACCGAATCACATTTAATGCATTTTAGTGGACACAAGTGACTTATGTAATGAGATTTGGCTTCACTTACAGACCAAAACACTTTTTCGCAAAACACACAGAATAGACATTTCTGTGGATAAACATAAAAACAAACAAACATTTTATTCAATGGAAACGATTGATTAAAATGAGAATAATTATGAAAAAGATTATACTTTTAGTTGAGTCGATTCCTTTTCAATTTCACAATTGATTTCTTGCGAAGTCTGAGTTCCGTTTACAACAGATTCCAGTTTAGAAGTAGACTCAGGTTTAGGTATAGACTCCTAATTGGTGTTCAAATCAAATCAAATTTAAGCTAAAAATTCAATTAATTGTCATTTGATTACTTCATTAGAAATTTGCATCCCTTCCTCTTCAGCCTCTACTCCGAAATCATTGGCTTCTTCTGGAAGAGAACCACTCGATTTTGATTCTTCTTCAGGAATTTGGACATCAATTTCCTTTTCCTTGTTTTCGATGACTTTTTCGGGAATATCTTTGACCTGTAATTCAAAATTTGATTAAATTAATGTAAAAGTGTTTTCAATTCAAAACGTTTTGATTTTGAGTTTCCTCTTCTTTGTGGACATCTATTGAGGGTTCGGACACTTCTTCAATAGTTTTTGTTCGTTTCCCTATCACTGAGTCAGAGTCTGATCCGCTTTTGTCTTTTTCTCGCTTCCGATTGGAACCACTCTTTTTTCGATCAGAATCTTTGGTTATCTTTCGTTTGGGAGTTTGTTTTCCATTCAATTTTGGTGTAGATTTTGGAACAGATTTTGAGGGAAAAGGAGTAGAATCGGAGTTATTATCACTCGAATTGTCTTCAAATGTCTTTTTAGGAACCGGTTTGGAAGAGATTGTCTTTGAATCACAAGTTTTATCACTACTTTCGTCATCACTCGAATCATAAAAACTTTTCGGAGGTTTGAATGAAGAGCCGAATTGTGTCTCCATTTTATTGCAATAAAAAGCCTCTAAAATGAGAGCCATTTCATAGACCTCTTCGTCGTTGTGTTTGTAAAAACTCTTTGCGTTTTCGATCACTTTATTCATATTATTGTTGAATTTGGATAAACTGTATCTCATATTCAAATCCATATCCTCTCTGATTGAGGTGAGGGAGAGGTCGGCGTCATTGATCTCTCGCCGGAAATTCGGATATTGTATCTCATCGTTGATCTGAAAGGGACGGGAACTCGGATTCTCGAAAATCTCGTCCAAAATATTTTTGAGGATTTCTTTTGTGAATTTCAATTGTTTTGCGTTTACGTTGGACCGAGTTTTTGATGGATTCGGTGTCTTTTCGACCACTTTGGGAGACTCTTCTTTCACTTCATTCTTTATGGGAGAGGTTTCTATCGGTTTCTTTACGGGTGACTTCTTTTTAGGAGTCTTTCCCTTTTTTGGAGTTCTTGGAGACGGACTCGACTTTATTGCATTTGAATGTTTCGGATCGGAATCGATATTAAAATTCAATTTTTTACCCGATTTCACAAATGGTTTCCTTTCGTCTGTATTTTGTTTTAACTGAAAGCAGAGAATAATTTCAAATATTTTGTATAAAATCCTGAAAATCAAAGGAAATACCGGCGAAGGCTTTTCGATGCCTTTCAAGAGATCGGTTTCGTATTCAAACATTGCTTTAATAAATTTCGAGTCCTCTTCTGATGGGGTTATTGTCAGTTGAGCCGAACAGTTGTCTTCGTCGCTCTCGGAATGCAATCTGAAGAGAGCCTCTTCCAACTGATCGATGCAATCCGACTCCTTTGTCGACTCGATTGAAAATATTGTGAGATTCCCGTAGTTATCAGTGGCGGCGATTGTCTGTCCGTCGGGACCGAAAGTGCACTGAAGTAGAAGAGGCCTCAGAGTGTCTGAACCCTCGATAACAGAAGTGCCGGAAATTATTTTTGAATTCAGACTACAGTCCCACTGAAAGACAACATCGTTTAGAATAAGAAAAGTTGAGGTTTAGCTCTGTTTACATGTTTTAAAACCGTTCCTTTTGTTATATCAAAGATGTATACATTGGAGTCATAACCGGCGGATAGGAATATATGTCCATAAGAGGGATGACAGTCGACGATAGAAATCTTTTCGGAGTGATATTTGTTGAAATGGCGGACCATTTCTCCCGACTCTGAGTTCCAAACTTTGACTGAAATGTCTGTCAGGACTGTAATCATGTATTTGTCGTCACAACTGAAAACAATCTCTTCGACAAAAACCGATTCCAGTGATTGTTTTGATTTGCCTTTAATTCAAAATAGATTCGGTTAAACATATGAACTGAAGGAAGGGTTTATACCTCTTAAAAGTTTCTTAGAGTCTGCGGTAGTATTGATACCAATGATAATCGAATCCCACTTTTTGTTGGACTTATCGAAAGTCCAAATGAAGGCATTACTGTCTTTATCACAGGCGGAGGCAAACCTACAGAACAATCATTAGCCAAATGTTTGTCTCACTTATGTCTGACCGGAATGTGTTGTGAGAGAAGCGCAATGAGTAGACACAGTTTGTGTGCGATTTATGATAAGTGGTTTTCCACTCCTCTCTGAGTCCCATCTCATCACTCAAACTGCAAATACGAATCGCCGACTGGACATCACTTTCAGGAACCGGTTCCGACTTCTTTGACTTTGGTTTTGAGACCTCTCTCTTGATTCCGAACGTATGCAACAGACCTATGAGTAGCCCTCCAGTAGTCATATCGACACAGATATTGACGGCTCTCTCGCCCTCGTATTTGCTTCTTCTGTGCAAAGCTTTTGGTTGAAACTCAAGAGTTTTGTGATTATAGACATAAAAGAAGATAAAGCCGTCTTCAGAGGTAGAAATCAGATACTTCTTGTTCTCATCAAAAACTGCTGGACTGAAGAGTACGGAACGAATCGGAAACATTTGTTCTTCAAATTTGACGATCAAATCAAAAGTCTGTAAATTCCAGACCAAAATCGAGCCTTAAATTCAAAGACAATTATAGTTAATGTGAGGACAGGACTCAGTTTATTGAGACCGTTGTGTTTTCCGGCGGACAATAAAGTGTTTTCGTGATTAACAGCGATATCACAGATCGCGAACTTCTCCAAAAGCATTTCGACATTGGCTTCAGTGGTGGTCTCGAAGTCAATCTTACGACAAACCTCTTCCACCCCTTCGGCGAATTCATTGTCCTTCTGATCGGTCAGAACCTTAATGAGTCTGTCTTTGGCTATAGAATAGACGCGAAGGACTCCGTCGTCGCCTCCCTTTTGTCATAAATATAATTAGAGTTCGCAATGATTTGGACATAATTACAGTGAAGACAAACTGTCCCTTTCTATCGAAAGCCAGGCAATAGATTTGTGTGGAGTGCCATAAATACTTCGTCTTTATATTGAATTTACTCCCAATTAGTTCCTGTATTAGACATAATTGCCATCAAATCTATAAAAATGTTAAATCGGAGGCAAAGACTCACTTCTGTCATATCGATTGCCGGCAAACAAAACAAAATTCTTGTTTTCTTAAGAAAAACAAATGCTTTCAATGAAAAACTTAATCAATTGCTTCAATTCGAGAGCAAAAAACAATTGCGAATCCTATTGTCATTTGATTTATTGGTCATTAATTGTGTGACAATTGTCTTAAACGGAGATAATCAACAAATTAGTGGTCAATCGGTGTTTAAAATGCTTTAACTTTTGTCGAAATAATGTAAACTCTGTTTACGTAAATCAATGCAAATGTGTTCACAAACGCCGTAATCATTAATATTACGTTACGTTCGAAAAGTTGTCAAAAAGTTTGAAGCGATTGAAGAGATCTCACGCTTAAGGAATTCCGTTAAATATTCTTATGATTTGAATCAAATCTCAATTCAATTATTTTTGATTAGATTTTCAAACATATTCTCATCTGATCTCACATTAAGATAAATATAATGAACTCTTTAGCCCTGAGAATAGCTATCCTTTACTTATTGATTGGTTTAAGTTTGAGTCAATTAGAAGACACTGTAAGACACCATTTCTCACTTCTTTTACCCATTAATTAAGTCCTTTTAAAAGCCTGAGACAGACGAAGGAGGAGATGTTCCACCAGATGAACCATCAACGGTGACAATGGACGGCAACCCATCAACTCCTACGACCGGATCGGGTAATGCAAGTGTTTCGACGACAACCACAAGTGATGTGACCCTCAATTCAAATTTAACGACGACTTCAAACGGATCGGTTGAAAATATGACGACTACGACGACGACGACCAGCAGTACCACCACTACGACGACTACACCTACGCCGACATCAGAGCCAATGGTTCCAGAATTCGATCCACCGAACTATAGATACAAAGTTTTGAAGACCTATCGCGAGGATTACATCACTCCTTCTATTTTCCTTTTGATTGGTCTGATTATAATTGTAGTGACCATTACTTTCCACTACTATATGGACTCAAAGGAAAAACAGAGACAAATAACGACCGGAACCCGATATAAACCGGACAAACGCAAGAAAGACAACTCTTCGGTGAAGTCTCCGTCGTCTCAGGAGAGGACACAAAGTGGTCCCAAATCTGTTTTGAAGACACAAACACCAAATTCTAGCCCTCAATGAACTCAATTCTCAAATAGTTATCAATTATTCAATTTTATTGAATTATTTACAAAATTATATTCAGAAAAATGTTTACAATTATTATATAAATTAAATTCTATACAAAAAATGGGTAAATATTCGGTGAATATCTTCGATATAATTTACAAATGAAGTGAAATGAGTGACAATAGGGCCGACCCTTTATCTGAGGGCCGTTTCGCATAACATGTTGACCACTCTGTCGGCGGTGCCGTTCCTATTGGATCTATTGATCCTTATTTCTCTGCTGCTGGACTTGTTTCGGATCTCTTCGGCGAACTGGAGGTTCCTTTTGGCGGGAAGTGAGGCCAGGATTTTGTATGATCTCGAAGTCATGTCGGAGTCGAACAGTTGTTTGACTCCTTTCCTGAAGACATCACTGAATGCTTCCATTTTTCCGATTTCGTCGATAACGATAATCAACTGCTTGTTGAATTCTTCGGCAGATTTGAAATCACTTTCGCTGACAGTAATCAACGGAATGGCTATCGATTCAAAAGACTTTAAATCGACGCAATATTTGCCAACTTTTGGACCACTTTTGAAGTCAATATGAGATAACGGTTTGCGGTTCTGATTGTCGTTTATGTCAATCACTTCAAAGCCTATTCTTTCGCCAATTTCTAAGCAAATCATAAAAATAATAACAATTAATATCAAGAAATCAATTCAACAAATTCTTGGAAGAGTTGTTCCAATTCTTGAGAAAAATTCATTGAAAAAAAAAGAAGATAATCACCTGATCTGAGTTCTTGGGTATAAAATCCTTTAACGATAAACTTGTCGTTGTGTTTGAGTTTAATAATATCGATAATTCGCTTAATTAAAGTCGTTTTTCCGACTCCGGGTAAACCACTTATTAGGATATGATTTGAATGAACTGACATTCAGTAGAATTTGTTTCAATAGTTTTGTTGAGAGTAAACCCAATCAGTAAACAGACTCCGCTTTTATAGTTTTCTGAGAAGAGGGTCCGTCTCCTCATCACAAACACGAGAACTAAAGTGTTTACAACTTAAAAGTTGTGATAAGACGTGTTTGCGATCACGTATTCGATAGCAGTCACGTAGAAACCACAGTCTGCTCCTCAGCTACAGTCCCTCCCATTTAATCACTACATTCTTCTCTAATTGATTTCCAATCAGTTATGCATAGAA
>JAQGBD010000635.1:0-26348 GCA_034698165.1 Punctoribates punctum | reverse complement strand
TATACTATTTTTAGCTGATTTTCTTATAACCGATCGATAAGGTCGTAGTCATACGCATAAAACACTATCGTATAGACATTATATAATACATTGGCATAGAATCCATGCGAACGGTATATATACACATTATATATATATAACTGGCTATATATCGCATGCGTATGACTCCAACTAATTTCAGTTTACATTTTATTTAAAAGAAAATAATACCACAAAAGCCACTCATAATATGAAAAAAGTAGTCATATATTCATATTTGTTAATAAAGTAGGAAATACTCAAAAGGATTATCAAAAAAAAGTGGATAAACATTAAATGGAAATATTAAACAGAAAAAGAAAACTTTATAAAGGAGTGGAGTGGAAAGGGTTCGGGAGAGTGAGGCAGCAAAAGTGAAAGCAAATAACAAGCAGAAAGTGAAATATCCTTTCGGCTAAAGAAATAATAACAACATTAAAAATAAAATAGTTTAAAATTTTGATACATTTTTTGAATGAGAAACAAATCTCTTATTTTAGTGACTTATCATTAATACGTATTATTTGTGTGCATTTGGACTATGAATGGCACAGAATTTTAAACTAAGAATTTCTTTGTTTTTAGTTTTTCAGATGAGTTACAAATTCTAACTTAAGAATCTCAATACTTATGGCTCTCCTCCCTGTGCTCCCTCTCCTGTGCTTAAGGGCTCAAATGATTCTCGCTTACAATAACTCATGAAAATTGCATTTTTCTTTGTAAGTCAAGTGTATATAACTCTATGATTGACTTTATTTAAAGTATGAGACAAACAGAAAATTATCGCTTAAAAGAGAGTGAAAGGCAAAGACATTATTCAATATAAAGAGAGAGGACTGCACTTCATGTGAAGTTCAAATCCATAAGCCTCTGATATGTATTGAAAATTTATCTAATTTAACACAAGACTCGCGCCACTAAACATCCAGAACAGCACTACATAGATGTTGTGCAGTAATGTTGTCATTATTGAACACCACTTCATGTTATATACGGCCACTGCTTAACATCGAATCTGCATTTATATAAAAAGGTATTTCACACAAACATTCCTCTCCTTCTGGAGAGAAACTGATAGTCAGCTCACCATTAGATCCATATAATTAAAGGTAAGGCACAGTATAAACACTGAGAGTATTGCACAACACATAGAACACAGGACTCGAGTACTAGTCATACATAAACAGAGGGATTGACGTCACAAATCTCATGATATTTACAAAACTAGTAATTGATTTTATTTAATTTTTTTCCCATTTATTGCTCTCTTTGTAGGAAAACTGATCGCAATGTTGGCAATAATGGCGCAGAGAATGACATTTAATTTACGATTCAATTGTCAAAACATTTCGGTTTATTAATCAATGTTTCGCAGAAATTAATTTTCCCGATATATAAACCATTCATTTTTTGGCATTCAAAGAGGACAGGCAATTAGCTAGTACAGTCATTATTTCTGGCCAACAATCATAAATAAATAATTATGTTTTGATTTCGATCCGACATAGAATACGACTATAAATAATTAATTGAGAAAAAAGTATATCCGATAATAATCTTCACTTAATTTCAGATTAAATGTCAAAATGTTATGGAATAAAGTGATCAAAATTGTCGCTCAAATTACTCCCAAAAAACAAATTGAATTAATCACTGACTTAAGTAATGAACAAATTCTCTCCGCTCTGTCTTATAATTATATGCAATCAGTTGTTGAGTTTCATGAGATGGCACACAGAATAAAGAGCTCGGGCTATGAATCGAGAATCACAGCAATTATGTGAATGTCGACCACCAGTAATGCCGGCACAACATAATGATAGCCTTCGACTTAATGTCTACTTTTATATAAAAGAGTCTGACTTTGAATAAAGTGTATGCAAAAAGAGTTTTCAGGTTCTCATTGCATATAATACTCGACTAAACATATACTAGTGTTAAGTGTTATCAATGATCTCAATAGAGAGGACTGACTCACATCCAAATGAAGAGAAACGGAGTAAATATCATCTGAAATGCCTGGCGTTGGACAGACACACACTGTCTCTGCAATAGATAGCACTGCCAACTGATTTATTCGCAGAGGTTATGGCACTGGTCGGGTGGCCAACGAACAGCACAATTTGATGTGTAATTTCTAGTTCTGGACTGGAAATGAGATTTGCATAACAATTGCAATAATGTTATCGTTCGGACGGACAGACAATGGCATTAATTAACACTTATATACGCTCCGATTATGCCGTCCATGCATTCAATTGACTCAATTTCCAGTCTCACTCTTGTCTGAAGAATATCTATGAATATACTAATCGAGGAGAATATTCTGTGCTCTGTCTCTGCTCTGCCTCTTATAATCAGCTCATGACTCAGAGACTAGTATTACGCCAAGTGTTGAAAGAGTGCTCGAAAACAATATTAAATGATTTGAATAACGAAAATAATACTTAAATATAATTGAGTTAAAGCTTTGTTTTGCGGCATTAGATCTATTTGAGTGTTGGAGACAATACTGAAAATTCAATTACCAGTAAATTATTGTCACTTAAAAATCGTGTATCACTTGAAAAGACGAAAACTTGAGTTTAGGGCTGAAGTGTCTGTAAATCCATTTAATAAATAGGAGTTGTATTTTGTGTCGGTTCCACAATTGCCAGTCGCGGAAAAACATAAATAAAAGGAGTGAACAGAACCGTTGTAAAAATGATTTTAATTATTAATAAATGGTTTCTCGAAAAATTCAATGTCAGTCCTGAGCACAGCCCTGGATATTGAACGACTCTTTTCAAAGGGTTTCGACATTAGTTTCAATGTTTTAAGTGTTGAGACGTATCGCAGAATAAATTTTCTCTTTAAATAAATGTATATTTTATGCACAGAATAAAAACAAATCAAATATTAATTCAATGGCTTTAATATACAGGAATTGAATTCACACATGAGTTGAGCGAAAGTGAAAGACAGACAAAAACCTATTAAGAAATATATTAATGACATAAACGACGAAATTAACATAAAAAGAGATATAAACCTAAGAAAGTGTGCGAAAGAGTTTGGCTCCAAAATTATAGCCTTTCCTTCAAATTAATTGTAGAAAAAACGAGTCGACGTTTTTCTTAACAGCAAAACTATTAGATGAACAGCACATATGAATTGCAAATTATTGTCTAATTAGTGGCTTTTATTATACACTAATGAATGAATATTAGACTCAAGAAATTATACTCACAATAGAGGGACAGAGAAACACATCTTATTTGACAGTAATTATAGTCTCGGCGGACACTTCACTGACGAATAACAGATAAAAATAAATTTGAAAAATTATTTTTTATCAAAACAGAGCTAATGATAAGAATTTTAAATTAGAGGACAATTATTATTGACGTTAATAATCGACTAAAAAAGCAGTTAAACAACAGATTCAGGAAAAATAAGACGAATTAATTTGACATAAAATCAACGAAAAGAATTGCAAATTAATTTCATTGCTTTTTAAATGACAATAAAAAATCTTTTTTTTTATGTCAATAAAAATTCTAATTCAAGCCCTAATTCAGTGGCAATTGCCGAGGAAAAGGAGGAACAGTGAGAAAGGGCTGAGTGCTTCACAGAAATAGTGTTTCCAGATTGTGCAAGATCCTCATTAGGGTTCGTACGAGTGATCAAATATTTGTGTAAACACTTTGGCTATTGGGTTGTTTCGGTTCTGTTTTCATGGGTTTATTCACTGGTTTTACACACAGAATGAGATGGAATTACCACCACTTCGACCACTAGTGAAAGGGCTGTGCTTTGAATACTATTGTTTTGTTTAGCCGTAGTATTGATATAAAGGCACGATTTTTTCGCACTTCCCAATTCTGAATCCTTTGATTACATGCAATACCGGATCAGAGAAGAGCACAGAATAATATAATCGGATGACAAGAAAGTATTGTATGTTATATAAGAAATATTCTGTTTGTATGCCGTCCTCTAATACTTTCTCCTAATAGTCATCAAAGTCTAACATTTAATATAAATCAGATATAAGACAAGTATATAGACATATATGTGGTGTAAATCGAGTCACACTATTTGCCTACTTTTCAAATACAGCCATAAGTGAGGATTTTAGCGAAAAACTGCTCACAATTGGCACAAAAGACTTGAAAATCTATCAAATTTATTGGTTTATATTCCATCCCTCCAGTTCTGGTCCGATAATAATGGGGTGAAAGAGTAGACTGCCTTAGGAAGGCTCGGGTATATAATTCAGTGAATATTGGCCTTAACTCAATTAGTGTGACACTACTGAATATATATGGGGTCACTACTGGCAAGAGCTGAGAGCTCTGGCAAATTATACAAACACTTCAAACAATATTAAGAGTTCACTTCCAACTGTATATAAATATATAATAAATGAATTATTATTATTATTTGTATAGCGATTGCAAAAGTGGTGATAGTTTTGGCCAAATTCTGCTCTCGATTTGATCCGTTGGGATCAGAATTGAAGGCAATAACGAGTTTTGATCCAATGATTGCCAGAATTTCTCTCTCTCTGTGTGTCGGGTATTACTACAGCTGTGCTGTGCTCTGCAATAACTGTGAGCGTCGGGTCTCATCTCATGAGTCCATTAAATCTGAGTGAGATATCTCTTATATAAATATTGGAGAGTTTTGGCACAAATGGCCCAAAATCATAATTGTTAGCAAAACTTCATATTCTGTCCCTTTCATGTGTGTCCTCACTAACGATAACACTATTGTATATCATATAATAATCTAATGTATTGAATGAAACAATCGACGAGTTTAGCCGAAAATTGCAATTCAGTGATACGTCCAGTCAATGGACTAACACTGTGTGGACAGGGAGTGTGTGAGTGAGTGTGTGTATGGCATTGTGTCTCACATATCATATATCAAGTTAATAATCATTAGATAAAATTTTTCGGACATATAATCATCGAAATGAGATACTCTTTTTGGTCAATGGTTTCTCACTTTCGACAATCGCCTCGACTAACACTTTATGAGTGTCTTAAGTGTTGCCATAGTTGGGGAGAGTATACCATAACTCCGACTCCAATAGATTGATGCTAACAATGAATATATGAATAGAGTTAATAAAATATATCACTTTCTGACAAATATATTAGTATCAGGTCTTCAACTCATAATAAAGTAGACAATAGATAGACGACAGAAGAGGGAGAGTAAGAAATTTGTGCCATATTTGACTGAATTAGAGGCACAGACACTCATTTCCACGTCATTTCCCGTTTGAATGGTCACTGGCGAGGGATCGGAAGCTAGTTATGCATACATGCGATTCATATCAAATATTTATAGACATCCAAGTGATCGACAAATGACAACATCCGAACTTAACGTTTCATTTCTCCACAAACACTGAGAATAACAATATTGACAATCATTGAGAAAAACAAAATGAATAGAAATAAAATATATTTACTTCAAGAGATATAATCAGATCAAAAATATAAAGAACAGTGTCTTAGGAATCAGTCAACTCGTCCTCTGATGTCTGGTCTGTTGGGAATCCACAGAACAAGAAGTGCAAGAATAGAGGCTCACAATCAAGATTAAGGGTTCGCCGGCGATAACCAGCAAAAAATGTGCCTTCAAAGAGAATTTAGAAATATTTCCGATACAAGACAATTGTGCTAGTTGTACATCACTGCTACCACTGACAGCACAGGGAGAATCTCGGATTGAACTGTCAGACAGGGCGACAGCAAAAATGAATGAATATTTTGCTAACTATTATCAAATGTGACACAAATATGGAGACAAACACATGTTATTAACAATCGTTTGACACTTTTATGAATTATATTCTAATAAATGCATAAATTATATAATCACTGAATTATAACTAACGACTCAATTCTTGGTGAATATATCTCGAGGACAGACTTCAACAAAAATAGTTAATTATCCCGAAACTAAGCCGAAAGCGCTCAGAATAAGGTAAGAATAAGGGCTCGGATTTTGCAATAGAATTAGTCGGAAAAAAATCCGAATCATTAAAAATATATAAAAACGGATTTCAATTGAAAATAATTAGAAATATTTTGCAATTGTTTTCACATTATCTCTGGTTATGTTTTGTGCCGAGAATTTTTAGTGAAGTCATTTTCGGGCAGAGATTACAACATTTGCGGAGCCATTAGTTATTATTTTTTCTTATGAATACATAAATATGAAAATAATTTTTCGTTTGCGACACACAATAGGTTGGCGTCAAATTCGACACAAGGATTGCATTTATTTTTCTTCTTCTTTGATATTTTGCTATAAATTTTCACCGAAAATATCAATTCAGACACAAAAGAGTGGAATAAGAAGAAGAAGCGAATGAAAAATCTGAATATCAGTGTTGCAGAGCATTGCGAAAGTGGTTATTCTGGAGCCGATAAAAACCAAATGAATGTTAGGCACAGAATGAACTTTTTTCACATACAGAGAGACACAGAATGAAGAATAAAATTTTTGAATTATGTGCCCCAAAACCAAATGCAAAACTGAGCAATCAAATTTATGTGGCGTTAGGAATATAATACCCATTCGAATACATTATTACATATATTCAAAAGTCAACCGAAAATTTATGAACATTTTAGTCGAGGCTGACATCGCAGTGCTCTTGCAATTGAAAATAATCTTATATTTTTGATAATAAAAATGCAATACGAATATGACATACGAATTGTGTGAAAAGGAGTGCCACTAAAAAATGTTTGGTAGACACCAACGCTATATGTCGTATATGTCGAGCAATAATTCAAAATCACAATTATTTGTCTCTTTATTGGCGGTGAATATCAATGACATCATAAAGAATGGCAGTTAGGGAAGAGACGGATGAACCGAATGATAAATTGTGGCCAAAACACAGACAGACAACGGAGAAGTTTTAGGAAATGAGAGCAAAACCAGAAATCAAATGAATTTCTATTTGAATGAGCGCTGAATATAACATATTTTTATGGCACTCCAATTCTTAGGCATCAATTCTAATGAAAATTTACCCAAATTTTTGTTGAGAGGCTGGAGTCGGGACTGAAGATCAGTATTTCCTAAATAGAAAAGAAGAGAATAAATGATTAAAATAAATATCAAACAATAAAATTGCATTTTAATCAAAAATAATAATAATTATCGTAATTTTGGTTATTTTTGAAACAGAGAAAAGAGAGGTCGAAGGGGGAGGGGATGAAGGCTTCCCTTCTGTTGGTAGAGTCGCAACAAAAATACAAACTAATTATGATTAATGATCACTAATTTTGACACTAATTTGAGGAAATATTATTAGAGAAAAATCAGTCACTTTTTCTGAATCTCTAAACTATTTCTTTGTATAGTTTTTTGTTCTGCAAGAGAACAGAATTATATTTCAGACCGAATTAAATAAACCATTATTTAAATGGCAAGAGAAATGGATCCGAGAGGACCCCAACAATCCCTCAAAGAGCAAAATAGACCAAAACAATAAACTCGACATATGTTGGTTGAGCATGATCATTTTTTAAAGCCTAGACCTCAGATATTTGGTACTAAAACACAATGATATACACAATGTATTGTATTATAGAATGGATTTAAAAATGATGGCGAAAAATGTGTTTCTCAGCATTCCTGAAGTGCATCAATAATTTAGACCATAGTTTTGATCAGTAAATGAGTTCACAACTGAATGCAGTCAAATACTGGCAAATGTAAGGGAAGGGCAAAAAACAGGAAAAATAGTGAATTTCTGGCAAATTGATAGTTAAACTTTTGGAGAACCAGTGCTGTGCAAAACCTGGAGGTTTGTCGGAGCGGACATAATTTAATTTAAATAATAGCGTTGCAGTTTCACAACAGAGAGAAGGCTGTGTCGGAGAGCCTGCATTAGAATGGCTTAAGTGATGGCATGAGTCGAGGCACGAGTGTCGAACTCACTCACCACTGGATGAACAGTCATTAACGACAGCACAGAATAGTGGAGCGAACGGCTCGCAAATGGACTCGATTTGCACACCAAATACTGAGTGCATTGAGAGTAACAAACAGTTGACCGCATCGACAATCCAGACATGGATTCAATGCTTGTATTGATGGCAGCCCTCTCTCATAGGAGCGTAGCTCTGAATAAGAATTCGGTTGAGTTCTCGGAATATTCTGCGCTATTCTGTGGGTGAATAAAAAGTATCCAAAAAAGACTAAGTACTGGAAGTACTGCTCTTATGGTCGCATTGAATCACTCGAGAAGTGTGAGCCAACAGAACACAGAACACAACACAAGTCACATATATTTAACGCCCCCTCAGAGCCCTCAGTCCGACAATTGAATGCCAACACATATGAGACATAAACTACGATAATCTTTATCTGCGGAACGACTGCCGAAAGTGTGTGTTTTGGGCACCAAAAAAATGTGTGCATTAAATAACTTTAAAGGAAAAAAGTCTTCCAATACCGGAGCCGATGGATAGGGAGAAAAACCCATTTAAAATGTGAAAGAATGAGGAACACATTGAAAGCTATCAAACATTGAATACTCGGAATTGAGAATCAGAATCGAAAAGCGAGAAAAAAAAGTAGTGAAAAAAGTCACACAAATTTGGTGTTTGAAGTAGTGATAAATTTTATGTGTGTTAAGCAAAAAGTCGACAAATCTATGGCCAATAGTTTTGAAGATTTAGCGTTAAATAGGAAAAAAAATCAGAATAGATGTGAAAATTGTGTGAAATCGACTCATAAGTCGTATACACAAATCGCTGTCCAAAAGGAGACGAAGAAAATCAGTGGATATAAGAAGTGAAAGAATAACAAGAATGAGATCTGGAATAAGGAATGGAATGGCAATGAAATAACAATAAATAGTGAGTGACTGAGAGAAGGCAGGAATAGGATGTGATAAATATTGTCAACAGTGTAGTCATGGTCTGAATGTTTGTTAAGTAGCATAAGAAAAGCGTTAACCCTCTGCCAACTGTGTCCATATGGATGAGCCATTTCCGAGTCACAGTTGAGGAGACCAGTAATTTGCATTAGAGAAGAGCACATCACATATGCAGCCTTTAATGCCCGGCCCCTCCATCGCCATCAAAATAGACGACTGTTTTATGGGCAGAGCGTTGATCAGAACAAACTGCTTACGAGTCTTATTTCATATGAATGACGACTAGTTTTTTGATCGCTTGTTATCACAAAAAACTTATATATATTTATAATATTAATACGATATGAAAATATATGAGTAATATGTGGCGTAATTGTGTCATAAAATTATTTAGCGCTGATATACGAGCACAACATGTCATCACAAACCGATGAGACAGACAGCACACCACTAAATATAAGGCCAAAAGCAAAGCCTCTGAATTGCGACTCGCGATATATGGATTAAACATATGCAGAGCCATGTAACTCAATTATCTCTATGAGCCCCGGTCTCTATGCCTGTCCTATCGGGTGAGGATCAACCAAAAAATGGATCAATTTTCCATATATTCAATGGAGAGTAGAATGAGAGCAACAAAAGCCATAACAATATTTCTTTGCATTTTTTAGACCAGAACTTTGCGTTTTTTTTCAGTGACTATACTCTAAGAGTGTCTAATAATTTATTTTCTCTAAAAAATAGTACAAAAAGGAGATAATAAATGTTTATACTTGAGCTCTAAGAGAGAGGCTTTGGGCTCAGGGATGAGAGCGAAGGGAAAGGGAGAGAAAATCGAAGTCTCGTTTTCATTAGGCTTATCACTGGATGTATGTATTAAATCATTTACTCTTCTTATATGGAATCAAATTCCTTTTCCTCCCAATAATAAAGAAATAGATATTAAGCACAAAAATAATGAGAACATTACTGATGGCCTGATAGGGCACAGGACTGCGAGGAACGCCACACTAAATGAGTTGAGAGACAAATATGCAATTCTATTGAGAGGTTTAGTAAAGTAGACATAAAATTAATTGTAGGGCACAACACATAGAATGCACAGAATATAAGAAATAATTTGCACCCAATCTTATATTTATCTCAGATGTGGGAAGGAATAGATGTGCGGATCTGAGTGTGTGTGAGGAGGCATACATCGGGAGCTGATATACACTTTAAAACAATATCGCATCACATGTTTATAGTGAGGATTAGATGCGAAATACATTTATCAAACGACATGAGACAAGTGAGCCCTACGTCAGCCCTACACCAGTGCCGCAGACAAAAAGGCTTCGGATTTAACTTCAGTAGTATTTAAGCGTTAAACTCATTGCACAACCCATTCATGTGATGACACAGAGAGTGAGAGTGTGAACCGATATATCGCATAAATAGCAGTTTCTATAAGAAGTGGTATTAAGTTTACTCCTCATTATTTGACTCAATTTGGGCCTACAGTCTGTCGGGTCAAAGATGATGAGATTCTATCATAATATGGATTTTGGAGGCTATATGTGCTGATGCTGTGCACACACACATCAACACTGTTTAGGCTCCACTGTTGACCGCATCAGAGATTTGAGTTTTGCTTAAATCTGGCCAAACAGTGGCCATACTATTGACATATAAAACCAAAACTAAGACGAAGCGAAGATGGATGACAGTCCTCTACGTCACAATTGGCTCTAAAGTGCGGTCAAAATGTGCTCGAATCACAAGAATTAAGTGGAAAGCAGGCGAGAGAGGGGAACGACAATAGACTAACGATCGGATGACATTCATATTGGAAGACATCTTCGGTCTATATTTGGAGTAAATTCGTTGAGCGCTTGGATTTCATAGCATTGACTTCATATGTGATCCGAAAGTCAACGAAAACTTTTCTAATACTGAATAACAAACACAAAGACTTAACAAGATTTCGATCGAAAAAAAATGTTTTGTCGGATATTTTTTCATTATTATTATTATTAGAAAGTATAGAATCAGAGAACTTATTGCTTGAATAGGAAGGAGTCAGTCAACGATAATAACACAGCCTTTGTATATATTTTTTGTTATTATTAAAAGAGGTTTAAGGCTATGAAAGGAAAGATGGAAGTGTTTAGGAGTAATAAAGGGTCTGTTCATTGATAAGCAATTCAATATCTAAATAATTACCTCTATATGCGAAAGCAGAGCACAAGACAAAAAAGGTTTCGCTCGGTAGGGCACAAATGGGTCGGATCGCTATTGTATGTGAGTGTGAGTGCATATGATATGGATATAAACACAACGAAAATATTGCACACATAATAAGTTTGCATAGTTTCTGAATATTGTGTTGAGAACAGGGAAGACATAGCGACTAATAATAATTATAAACTCTTCGTCTACTTTGCATACAGAACAGGCATTCCGGCAGTCAGTGCACCGAAAAGAGAGGCAGCGATCGATTTGTGCAAAACACTCATTGAATTAAGAGTCAAATACAAACATAGCTCAGCCATAGAGAGGAGTCATAAGAGTCAATAATTATGTAAAGCCAACAGTTTTATGTCAGGTTTGAGAAACCAAATGCGAAAAATATATTTCATCCAATTTTTTTTTTGATGTATTCGCGACTTCTCTTTACTCTCTCTCTCTCTCTCTCTCTCTCTCTCTCTCTCTCTCTCTCTCTCCCTCCCTCTCTTTACTCTCTCTTTACTCTTCCGACACAACGTCTGTACTCAAAGTGAGTGCACTTTTCATGGCTTATATTAAAACCATTAAAATGTAAATAAATATAAAAATCTAATAATAATATAGACATAAAACTATGCATTACTCTGAGACTCGACTTTTTATAGACATGTTATCTGTGATATATATCTAATACCAGTGCATATATTTGGCTCAGGATATAATTTTACTGATAATGTGATGGAATTTGACTAAAAACAAAAAACTTCATTACTTATTGGATGAACGAAATGTAGAAAAGTTATTAAGCAATTTATTAGCAGAAAAGATAAAAAACAGATATGAGACTAAGCAAATGAGCAAGGCCAAATGGGGCAACGAACAAAAAGTCGAGCCCCAAATTGAATATGAAATCCTCGGAATTCAAATTTGATATTTTATCTCCACTTTTATGTATTGCTTTAATATTTGAGTTCAATATTAATCAATGATTAAATTTCAGTCCTCTATAAGAAGTTATGCCCTAAAAGCAGGTATTGTTGGGTCCACTCCACCCGTTCGATGGCATGCGATGATGACTGAAGTCGTGCCACAAACACACACATAGCCAGTGCTACTATCAATGAAGCGCCGGCACAACAGACTCGAAAAATAATACTCAGTCACGAAATGCAGGCATTCAAATGATACATGAATTTTGCGAAAATCGGGTGTTTTGTTCAAAAAAAGATATATTCTGTGCCTAAAGACAAACTACGGGCACACAGGCAGAGAGCGAAAGTCATGAAGTGCTACTCTTTTTCAAACTATTCGCTAATTTTTAAAACAATATATATTTTTGTCTGAATTGTGAGCAAACAAAACATTTGGAGCCAATCAGTCATTCTTTGCCCAAAAGTTCGTTCGGTTTATTCCCTGCACTTAAACAACAGCTCAAAGTTAAAGAGTATTTGAAATATAAAATAGATTTGCACTTCAGATATGAATAATTAGGTTCAAAATGAAATGTGAAACACATTACGTAAATATTAGACTTTTTCGCAACACTTTTAATAGAGAAAAATGAATTTCCAAGTCATGCAAATCTGATATATGGATATAAATACAGTTTAGGCGTAATATATACGCATTGTGTACACAATATTTACTACGAAAATAATATTTGAAAATTACTTATTGTGTGTATATTTCTATCAAAAACTATATATGGCTTATAAGTTATAACTAAAGCTTTTTATATAAATAAGTCACAAAAATAAACACTTTAAGCATAAGTTATTAAAGACATTCCCAAAGAATATGAGTGAGTGAACAGAATTTGCACAGAATTTCGTGGATAACAACAAAACTGTTCAAAGAGTCTCTCTTTTTCACTGCAGAGCACAGGTCTCTCTCCTTTTCAAATACTGTTTAGTTTAGATATTAGGGGGAGTGAGTGGCGTTAAACACACAACTGGTGAGCACTGGCACAGCACAGAACAGCACAACCAGAATATCAAACATATTCGGAGAGGAGAAGGCAATGGAAACGAGAAATACTCGTCTCCTCGTTCGCCACTCACACACAGCACACCATATAATAAATGGCATTTTTAGTCTCTCTCTCAGTCTTTGGGCCAACAATTTTAGTGCCTGAGCTTTATATCGAGTTTAGTTTAGTAGTAATTTATTCGTCATCTTATGAACACAAATAATAAAAATAAACACTAAAAAAGCTAAATATTATTTAGTATTTGCCACTCATATACTCCATTATATTGTGAGCGAAATATTTTTCACAACATTTCATTCAAAAGGGATCTTCTCCTGAAAAAGGCTTTTCCTCGAGGAGTTGATATTTATTTTTGTGCGCTCAGGAATGGGCTCTGAATGGGCTATAAATGTGAATTAGAGTTAGACTACGGGTTAGAGGAGAAAAAAGTATTTTATTTGTCGGCTGCGAATGGAATGGAATGGTTGCCAATTAGGAGTGCATTTTTGGCTCTGATTGCCATACAATATATGTGTATATATTTATTGTCTCATATATTCAGCTGAGTTGTGGAATGGCTGTGGAACAGCTCCGAGTCGAGAATGAGAGGCAAAGGTTTCTCAAATCAAATAAATTATATGCAAAATGTGCCGCAAAACTAACTTTAAAAAACCATTTAATAAATTATTATACACTCTTTTAACTGCATATACACTCCATGTCTGTGGATATGAAGGCCTGCGATGAATGAGCGCAACATTTCTGCATATTTTCGATGAACTTTGGGTTCAAAAGCATTGGTTGTTAAGAGAGAGGAGAGAAGAAAAAGATTTCTCGTCTCTTATTTTTATTTAATTTTTGTCTGAAAAATATTTTCTCAGCGCTTAAGAGAAAGAGTAGGAAAAAAATATTATTCGTTAAACGAAAGAAAAACAAGAAAAAGAAATTATATGAATGAAAGATTCAGTCAATAAAGTTATTAAAGCCTTCGAACCTATGCAGAGGTGTCGGTGACCCGACTGAGCGCTGAGTCGGCCATAATTTTAATGTTTAGTTAAAGCAAAACCAAAAAGTTTACTCATAATTACAATCATATCCGGCTGTCAAATGTGTGCCCTTTTTATAGTTTTGCTAATCTTTCGCTTTTTTTTTTATTTATTTCTAATCAAAATCAAAATGAAAAACATATTTATAACACATACGGAGTGTTTTCCAACAATAAGGCACCGAAAAGGAACCTGATAGTCACAAAATCACATGAATGAACATTTATTCAACAAAATTAATTACGAATTCCAATGAAATAAAGAACAAGAATCAAATAAAACACACGGTTCTCATCAGTTTCGCAATTAAATTATTTATCAATTTATTATCCATTAGTTATTGATTTCAAGGAAAGCTAGTTAACTGAGCTGGTTAATTTTAATAATTCCTCGATTATTCTGATCATTAGCCTGATGATCTTGATTCAATTACTACAACCAAATGGTATAAATAATGATACAACTTTCCTTGTTTATCAATCGGGACTTCGAGAAACTCTGTCAAAACAAAACAAAACAGAACTAGCAACTTTGATTGAGTTTGCCTTTTCTTGCCTAATCTTATTCGATTTGCAAGTTAAAAGCGTTTTGTGGTTAGTGTCCACCCCCTTGACTATCCCCTCATATTATTAGCAGTATTTGGTATATAACGTAATGGATTGGAACAGACAGACAACGAGGGAATCGGTTGCCATTTAGATGAGACAAACGAAAATTGGCGTCACTTTTATCAATTTGCCGATCATTTTGTGAATTATATCACATTTTTCTCGTATTTAATACATATTTTATGTGTTTTCTACTCATATATCAAATATACAAAAGACAGACACATTTTCAATAGATTGGAGACAAATGAAAAAATCTCTGTTTCGAGATATAGTTCAGGAATTTTTCGCAAATAATAAGTGAGTTTCCGACTCATAAATATTGTATTGTTTTTTATGTGACAATCGGTTATTAATACCAATATATTAGGCAAATATTTTGGCACAGAATCGCGTTTCTCAAGCGATAAAATGCCTTCGCATGTGATTTGGGAGATAATCAAGATTGAATATACAACTGAGCAATGCTAAATATGTGTAATATTCTCTAATGAACATGATAAATATCGAGAACATTAAATGAGAAAAAAGTTTTTGCCCGAAATTGTTTTCAAAACATTCGTTTGGATTAATAGCCAACTGTAGACTTCAAATAATTTGTGTAAATAAATTAAAAGCTCATTTTGAAAAATAACCACGTTTTATTTAGCAATAAGTTAGGCTGACGCACACGATTTGATAATCAAATGAATGAGCCAGGTCTGGCCAACAAACATTTGTTGGGCAATAATTGTTTGGAGCAAAAGTGCAATCATTTCTAATTTTCGTTAATATTTTCGGCTCTAAAACTATGAAAACAAATAAATTCTGATTAAATATATAAACTTTATGTCGGAATATATGTAATAATTGCACATAATTTGGGTCTTTTTAATGGCATATCATTTGTTTGATATATAATATGGTTTTCACTCACTTTTCCTAAACTAATAGTTTAGGGTTAAGTCGAAAATATTTGCCAGGAATAAATTAATATCAAAGATTGCATTCATGTCTAATTAGTTATGTGCTGAGCAAAAAAGGGCAATCAATTTGCCAGAACAGAGTTGTTGTCGCTGACGAAGAATTCATCGGCGGAGGAGCCGGTCGTGTGTCTGTGCTCTGAATTATTTGAACAGTTATTATAATCAAAGCGTTTTCAACAGCAGCTGACAGGAAAGGCTTTTCCAGTTTTAAATGCAGAGGAGAAGAAAAAATTAATTTATTACTTAATACATAAAATAGATTTAAATCAAAAGCCACTCTTCTATACATATATTTCTTGTGACTACAGTTTTATTTAACTGACTTAAACATAGAGTAAATGTTTGCTAAAAATTCATTGCATTTTCAAAACTCTAATCTCATTGCAAACAACATTCTGTCGGAAAATAATATAATTCTTATGCTATTTATCATTAAATATGAGCCAAACAGCGACCAAAACAAATATATTTCTCAACCAAAGCGTCGCTCATTTATTCTCTAGTTTTCAGTCAACAAAATATAAATTATAATTTACAAGACTTACTGCAAAATTATTTTAATCAAAAACTTCCACTGTTTGAGAGAAAGATAAAAAACAGCGAATTTCTTCACAAGAATTTCAATGAGTTATTGGGAAAAAAAATTATTGTAAATATAAGCAGTTTTCTAATGAACGGCAAAAAACAAATAATTCAGAGAAAAGTCATATGAATTCCTCTGATTTGTTATTGAATTGATTCGAGGAAAATCAATTACGAGACTCCGATTGTCTGAAAGCAATTACATAATCTCTGATTAACGTTAAAAACATTTTTCAACTTAAATATAATAAATCTAAATATTGGAAAAGGCATTGAAAAATACTATTTCATTCATAGGAAGTGTTGGTAGTAAAGGGAGAGGAGAGGGAGAGGATGTGCGCCAAACATATTTGTCATTAGATTTTAGTAAATGTTTGGATAAAAAAAAAGTTTTGTTATTTCTTTCGCCAGAATAGCGACAAATTCTACACAAAGCTATTGAATAATTAGAAAAACTATTTATTACAGACTTCTCTCTCTAGTGTTGCACTTTCAGTAATGGGTATTAAAATTTATTACCTAGCCAAAAACTGGTCACAGTGCCCACTGTAAACACTAAATGAAATATTAAATCCATTTAACGCTAATGTAAATTATGATACAATAGAGAGGAACGAACAGAATAAGCAACAGAACAAAAATTATATGTATTGTAATGTTTATTGCAAGAGTACACGAAAAACAGACATTGCTTTTCACTTGTCTCTCGATTGTCAACAGGAGTGCTGACGAGTCGACTGTCCAACGATTCGAAAACAGTAGTGAAAACTATGCCCTCGACTCACAGTTTGCTATCTATTTATAAAATTACATTCCTTTCGGTCTGTAATCAAACAATTCATTTATAGAGAGAAATAACACAATTGTCTGTCATTTCATTACAAACGTCTCTGAAGTATATTTAAATTCAATGACAAAACAGACATTGGGTTCGAATCACTAATAATTTTTATGAATAAATAATTTATTTTAGTCATACATTTATGTGGAGAATGGTTTATGAATCGTTAAATCAGAAGAGTATTAATTAAATTATAGTCAATGCTCTATAAATATATATATTTTCCGTATATATTCGACCAGAAGAATAGTCGAAAGTCTAGAAAAATTAATTATTCTGTTCACTGGAAATGAATAAAATATATCAAAGGGTAAATCAAATCAGATTCAAATGCAAACAAAGAGCAAAACCAAAAAAATAAATTTCAAAATCGGATGAAAACTGATAGAAGGCATTAAAAATTCAATAGATTTTCACATTTCAAACAGAATTTGAAATCAGAATAAAGAATAAGAAAAAGAGACTGAAATTAAATCAGAACTTCAGAAATCATTAAAAACGAGGGAAGAGAAGGCATTTCTCCTCCAAAAGACTGAGTGCTCGCCTCTCAAGACAGACAGAGAAGAAAAAGAGATTTTCTTCCCTTTATATTAAGCCTTATTTATTATACAAATCACTTATCAATGCGTTTGTGTTCAGGAATTTAGTGAAATAAAAGACAAAAAACAATAGAAAAGTATTTCGTTTGGATTTAAACGCTGGCGAAGAGAATCACAAATATTCACAAAACAATTCATTAAATATTCAATAAAATAATCTTCTTTAACAAAATGCACTCAATTGACAAAAGACGGGCCAATACTTATGCCATATATTATCTCAATTTGTCTCAAAAAATCTTCATTAGAATCGGTTTTTGTGTCCCAAAAGAGCCATTATTTGAGTAAAAGTTTTTAAATAAAACATTTATACAAAAGTTTAATTTAAATTTGCTTTTCAGCCAATCTATTGGTCACAAAAGGCTTTTGTTATTTAATTTTCTTTTCTAATAAACATTTAATTTGAGCGCAAAATTAGTCGACAAAAGGATTAAGAATCACTTCAAAGGGATTTTTGCAGTCAATTAATTAATAATTAGTCGTCTGATGTCTTGAAAGAGCGAAGACTTCAAAATGATTTTCAATCATTAATAAGATTTCGTTAAAAATTTCATAAGACTTATGCAAAAAGAAATATTCAAATCAATAATATATTATTCGCCGAGAGTTTGAATAAAATTAATGATTAAATGAATACAGAATTTTAAAGCACAGAATATTCAATACAAATATAATCATATGAGGAGTGCAATCGATGGCTGTGCAGACCTGGAGATGAATCACGAAATCGAAGCGAACGGAAACAAAAATAACAGAAATAGAGACCCAAATGAATAAATAAAATGAATGAATTGATAAATGACTCGATGAATAGATTTTTGTATTTCGTAAGAGTAGATAAGAGTAGAGAAAAAAATGTTTAATTCAAATCAAATGATTGCATAGTTATATAATAGAAGAATAAACTAAAGGGGAAAACAATTTATCACTAAATCGACGACAATTAACCCAAATACTAAACGATTGTGAACTTCATTCATCACAAACACTAACTATATGTCTGGCCATAAGACTAATGAAAAACATAAGAGAAGGGATAAAAACCGAGCGAACACAACAAGAAGAAGAAAGAGCTGAAAGAGATAGTAAACTACAATTTGATGGCACAGACGGCTCACACATATGTCTATGGGTTTGGATGTGTTTGGGTGTCAAACGTCACATACAATAGCTTTGTGTTTGAGGTTCAACATTAAAAATCCAAAATTATAGCGAAAACATGGCTTTTATTTTACTTTTTTTCACTCAGTTTTGTTGATGATATTCATCACAATCGGAAAAAAGTCATTTGCAGGGATAGTGTGTGTAAAGGAAAGGAACACAGGAACAGACATTTAATGAAATAGATGGGCTCAACTCAAAGCCTGTGCTTTCATTACAGAATGAATTCATGATCTGAGAAATTAAATATTAATTACAAACTGAAAAAAAGGTTAATCAAAGAAAACTTCATTAGAGGACTGACTGTTGTTTTATTTTTTTGCTAACGATATTTAGGAGCACTGGTGTGTTGCGAGAGAGTGACATACCAGCAGATGACAGGTATGGCCTCAGTGTTTGTCTTAGGGAATGAATATTATTTTTAATTGAAATCTCAAATCTTTTGTCATTCGGTTGAGACGACAATCGTTTCTGACTTTTATTTATCTTTTGTTTTCAATTTTCGCATTGAAAACAGCGAACAGAGGATTGAATGGTTTGAAAATTGTGTGAAAACAAAAAATAAATATATAAAACATTTCAACACTTTTTCAAATGTCATGTCATTAAAGGGAAAACAAATGCATTCCGTTCTCTCGTATAATAACAGATGCCTTCAATTGAAATCACATTTTGTATGTCGTCGTCGAGAAGAAACAAAACAAATATTTCATTGAAATCGTTTTGAATTATTAATCGAAAGAAAATGTAAATAATAAATAACATTATTTACAAATCAAATCAGACTTTTTTGGCCGTAATTGTGGTATAATATTTCGTCAGTCGGTCCTCATTAGGGATTCAATCAATCAGAAGAATGTCTTTCACTTTGGTTTCAAAGGCAAACAATTAATTGATTGCGAAAATTGTTTATTAGATTTTTGCTCCGAAACAATTGAAATTCAAAACTTTGAGGCAAATGAAATGAATTTCATTTTTATCGCATTTGAAACACATTTGAAATAATTTGAAAAATTAATTCCAATGAATTTCAAAAGAGTATCACATTTAACAAAATCAATGTTGAATTGCGAAAACATCTCAGATATGGCACAAAATTTGCTCTTTTTGTTGAAAAAATGAGGGAAAAAATATTAAATTGTTTCGGAAAAAGGCAATCGACAAAAGAGTAGCGAATATATCGATATTTCAATAAAGAGAGCGTAAAATAAGTAGAAAATAACTAATATATAGAGAATGAAGAGAAGAATACAGAAAATTATGAACACATAGAGAATGGGAGCAGAAATATAAAGTGGAGAGAGAAAAATGGCCTAGTAGAAATATCTAAATGATTGATTACCGCTTTTCAACCTGAATAGTAAAAATCAATACATTGAAAAACACTATAATATATTCAGTTATGATATGAACAGAAAGTATAGTATTTATTATGAAAAAAGTGGTGAAAAAAATTTCCGACACTTTATAATTCATGGTTTCCTTCTTTAATACACAGAATAATCATCGAAAGTGAGTAAAAATTATCTTAATTTACAACTACTTTATCATAAAATTCTGAAAATTATATATTTTTTCAAACCCGGCCTCAAAAAAATTGATCAAAACTTGGAATTGTTTTTCGCTGTAATTATCTCTTTTTCGTTAACTATTTATTACAAATTTCAACGGGTTTTCAATTCTCTGTTCACAAAGTAAATGATTAAATTCCCATGACGGAAATCAATTTTCTAATGCCAAGAACTTATCAAACAGTGAGTCTATTTGTGTTTTCAACCGATTATACATTTTTTGGTCAGTTATTTCACGGCTCAAAATCGCATATTATTTGCATTCAATCATTTTGTGAGCTCTGATCCAAAACTTCTTATAATAAATGGTTTTTATGTTTTTACCAGAGTTTAAGTGAATTCATATTTCGAGTGTCAGACAGAGGGTAAGCAATACTTCATCGTTAGCCAGCAAAAAGAAATACTGTTTATATGAAAGGTGTTTGCACACTGGCTGACAGAGCCCTGTCCTCTGAGCCTTGTGCCCAATAAAGTCTATGTTATGTATTCAATGGATGCATAAAATGAGACCAAATACAGATATACTCAAACGTAAATACAGGTGAGCGCTGGTATGCGAGCACAGCCTACACATCCTTTTCACGAATAGCTTAACTCAATCTCTTCAACAAACAATAAATGACTGAATTCTCGGCTCCTTTTTCAATATAAAGTCGCAATAATTTGCGGAAAAATCTTTAAGGATATAAAAACTTTATTAAAACTGAATTTCCAGTGAATTAAAGGTTTGAAAGAAATCTGTTTTCTAAGAGAAAGGTCTGAAGCGGAGGCGAAAAATAAGTTTATCCCAATTCTCGGCTCAATTGACTCTTTAGGCTTTGAAGTGAGAGTAAAGGAGAGGAAAATTGAGGAAAAAAAATAAATTGAAACAATTTTTGAGCCAAAAAGAAATGAAAACTTCTATTAAACAACAAGAATAGAGGCCTCGATATTCTGGTCGCCGAAAAAAATGGTAATATTTTCCTATCGTTTGAGACTAAAATTGTGAATAAATATTTAACGCCTAAGAATATCATTAATCAATTTTATAGGATCTCTCTCTCTCTCTCTCTCTCTCTCTCGCGACTAAAAGAGCAAACATTACAGACATTAATATTAAGCGAATTCTTTAGTTAAATATCTGAGTCTTCAATAGTTTTTGTGAGAGAAAAATGAAAGTCAACTCAAAAAAGGAGAGGAGAGGGAAGAGAATCGCAAAAATTAATAGTCTTTTCTCTTTTTAGACTTAGGTTTGAATATTGACTTCAAAACAGACCTCATTTGAGGCACAAAATTAATGGAAACATATCCCTAATTATTGCAATTTTTTGCATTAAAAACATATTATTTTTTCTCCACAGCACTGAACCTAAAAAAACTTTGCCATCAATTAATCGATTGGTTTTTCTGATTAGAATAACATCAAAATATTTTTTCCATTAATATTATTGAAGACTAGAATAAAAAGCTAATAATAATAACAAAAAAAAGACTTCTTATCAGAGGACATGTGACTCTCATATATATATGAAATCGTGTATAATATCCGTATAGAGAGTGGGAAATGGAAATCAATTTTTCCATAAATTATTGATAAAAAGTATTTTCCAGAGTTTGAAAACTCAATTTCAAAAACGAATTCAATTATTAATTAAATTAGATTTTTCTCTCAATAAAAAATAATAACCGAATTTATCACTAAATTAGAGCTGAGTTTTATTACTGAACTCAGGGCACAGAATAATCATAATTGTAGGCAATTTTACTGGAGATGAGGATTTCCAGGAGAAATAGTTTGAATTAGATTAGAAATAAAGGCAAAAAATTAGAGAAGAAAATGCATATAAAAAGCGACATAAAATGTAATGGATACAATCAGAGTCATATCCATTGCCAGAACTAAATCCAGTTATTTGTGAAATTAATTAAGATTTAGTGCCAAACAAATTGCATGAATAAAGTGTTGGTGTAATGAACTTAAATGTTAAGCGAAATCTTAGACGATTTGGCGAATAGCGAGAGCACAGCATAAATAAATGTTTGATTATTATTTTGGTTTCGGCAAACACTCCATCGCAGAGTCAGTGCGATGCCAATGGATTCCCATTCAGTTTCTACGGCCAACACACAGACGCCGTATAATAAATGGACACAAATCCAGATTATTATTGCCCTCTCGTAATGGCAGTGGAGGTAAACCCTTAACGAATACAAGACTCGAATTACATATGAGTGATATCACTCCATATGACTAATAAAAGGAGAGACAAATCAACGGAAATCTTAAACCACCTGAAAAACTAAACTCCACATCAAAGACAGAGATGAGCGCAATATCGACAACATTTGCCTCGATATTTACCATAACCAAGGGCTCAATTTATTGCATAACAATTTACATAAGCCTGTGATATAATATTCGCCGAAAGTATTAGGTTCCGGGCATTTACGGCAAACAAGAATCGGTGATTTGAAACAAAGTCAACGCAAAAATAAAATCCATTCGATTACAAGAGAGGACCGAATCGAATGATAGGAAGAAAAATGCTTTAACACAAAACGAAGAAAAATGATCTGAGAATTGAGAAAACCCTCATTTTATTCTCCCCTCACTCATAGTGCAGAACATTTTCATGTCGTTCAGAGGTAGAGCTCAGACTAAACAAGAGTCTAAAGAGAGTGAGCGAAGTATGACTTCAATATTTTTAATGTACTTTTTTTTAATATAATGACACGAAAAGAGATTGACTGAAGACTAGAAGCAAAATAACTCTCTTTTCATTCGTGTATTCAATGTTAGCCATTGAGTCGAGTCTTGTGTTAGATGTGACCCCAAAAGAAATAAAAATAAAATATATAACAAAATAGTTTTTTCCGATTTTTTTTTGTGCGAAATAAAGTTTATGTCCGATCATTAGTGGACAGACTACTGGTCTAATGAATGGATTTATATTATAGACAACTAATAGATATCGAAGAGCCAACAGTCAGACCAATAAACGACTCGACGAATAAAATAAACTTTTATTTTCAATATATTATGAAATATTAATATTGCTTTGGATTTGACAGCAAAAGACTTTTGAATTTGTTGGACACTAAACAAGAAGAGTGTCTTCAAAGCCGACGACAAAAAGAAGAGATAATTTCTGACCGGAATTTATTTCAGAAGTTTTGCTTTGCTTTGGCAGTCAATTGGGGACCGACTGTCGGTATATCTCTTTCATGGCAATAGACAATTGAGAAGAAAAAACTTTAAGCGAATAAAAATAAAGAACTTTAAATTCAATACACTTTTTAAACGGAGCATAAAATTTATTGAACTTCACAGTAAAACCACAAAATATATACTAATCTCTACTAATAGTAGAGATTTAAAGACAACAAAATAAAAGCTAAACAACGAAAGAGAGAAAAATAGTGTTTCCACTGAAATATTGAGGAAAACGTAAATTTTTTAGAGCCCTTACTCTCAGAATATACCAAAGAAACGGATATCAAAAAAAAGTGTAGGACTTAGAGATAGGAAGACATAAAATAGAGTTCAGAGACAAGAGTCTGTATGTGGTGAGCATCGGGTGTGCATCTAATGCCTACCTCTTGGGTTGTTATCAACACTGATATGACCAGAACTCGAAGGAATGCATCGATTTTTTTCTTATTCTCAAAATTATCTGTTTCTCCAACTGTTCAAAGACTGTCTGCTCTGCTAATAGAGAGAGCACTGACTCAAAGTGTCGGTCAAATGTGTTTCACGACTACTATTAGCGATGCGCACATCAAATGGACACTAAAAACACAGCAATACTTTTATGGCACACCATATCTGAACGACAGTAACTTCACTGACTTTAACTTTTCGACCCCAAGAAGACTATTCACAGATTTTTCGCTCACTTTCTTCGCTCTTCGCATTCAATCACTTAATCACAAAAAATATCTTTGGCTTCACTCAAGTCGTTGGGAGAGTAGTCTTTGAAGACGAGGAGGAAAACAAAAATCCAATGAAATATATAAAACACGTAACGATTTATACAGAGTTGGAATTGTAGTCAAACACTGGTTTGTGTGATAACTGGAGTCCTCTTTACAATTGGCAACTCAAACACTCAATAAGTCTGTGCTCTTCATCTCTCACTCGGCAACAGATCTTCCTTTCGTTTGAGTACATAACACACCGAAGACTTAAATAAAGCTAACAATTGTATAATGAGATTATCATAACATTAAAAGACATTCGCGAAGAGAGACTCGCTTTGAATCACAACTCGAGTGACACACAATCGAAATGAGTTTCAGTGATGAGACGAACAGCAAAATAGCAATAATAACATACTTATTGTCGGAGGGGAACGACAGGGGGAACGTCACACACACCGAGAAAAAAAGAGTAAATCTATTTTTATAACTATAATAATAATGCGATTAATGTAAACATAGGACTCATAACAAAATATTTGCTGAAAACAGTTATTACAATCAATTTTGGCCACAAAATCAATTACAAGAGAGCTCTGGTTATACAGTAATGGT
Organism: Punctoribates punctum; assembly: GCA_034698165.1. Classification (NCBI taxonomy): domain Eukaryota; kingdom Metazoa; phylum Arthropoda; class Arachnida; order Sarcoptiformes; family Punctoribatidae; genus Punctoribates; species Punctoribates punctum. The sequence goes on along the minus strand of JAQGBD010000635.1, from coordinate 1,366 downwards.
TTTTGAACAAAAAAAAGACATTAACCAAAAAACAAGTAAAAGACAAATAACGCCAACTTTTGGACATTGAATCTAATTGTAGGCCACATAAGAGGAGAGGACAGTAATGCAATTGGTTTGGAGTCAACACTGACTGCAAAACTCGATTCCAAAGACAGAAATTCCGAAAATAGTTTTAAACTGAGTTTTGGGGGAAAACTCATGAAATGCACGGAAAGCAGTGCTCTCTCGCCCTCTGTTTGGTTTTAGTTAGAAAAATGACAAATATTTTCGTTGATATACAGACAGTTGTAGTGGAGAGCCAGCCATAGACAGAGACAGCACCACCACATTCAACAGAGTGGAGTAAGCGCTTGGCAACAACCGGATCAACTACCTGAGCAACTCTGGCTCACACACAGTGAAAGTGGGCCTGAAGGGGATAGGGGGCACTCTGGTAGAGCTATCGGAGGAAGAACGCCGGCGGCGATATGCTGTGTGTTCAGTGACTGAGTGCTGCATCCATTGCTCGGCAATGAGGAGAGACTCAAAACGTATCGCATATATATTGAGTGCGTTTTTAATGCAGCTGTGCTTCGATGCTGTGCTTCAATACTGAATGTTATGCAAGGAATGCAATCCGACTACATTTGCCGCTTCTTTCTCTGCTGCCGAATCTCAATCGTACATATAATTCCACCCCCTCTTACCAGTGCTCTAAAGTCAATGAACCCCCCATTTCATGACTTTTGCTCGCAGTAGTAGTAATGAGTGACTGACTCAGTGAGAGAGACAGAGAGAGAGAAGGAGAGGGAGACCGAGAGAGAGAACAGCATTCAGTCATTACTTTGGAGCACACAATGAGTTGAAGAATGGTGTGTAAGAACAGAGAGCTGGCAGAGGCTGAGCACAGGAGAGGCTAAAATTGGCAAAATCTAACTGTGATTAGGATCGGAAACGCGGAAACGTGTTATAACATTGGAATAAGTGTGTGCTCTCGATGTGCAGGTGGAGCACAAGCCTGACTAACTGTACAGAACAATTGTAAAGCATTTATTATGTAAGACTTTTTCAGAGACATATGTAAGACAGAGTGGTGTGTGTTTTGTGAGGCATCCCATTGTAGAGCTGAGCCAAACTACAAACACCACTCTTTGCCTCACTATCAGTGACTCACTCCCAGAGAGGGCTCAGAGACAAGAATAGCAGAAATGATGAGAATTGCAAAAAATGGTTACAACTCTCGTAAAGCACTGATTCTATCACTTTTTGAGAATACCAAGAATAAAGACAACAGACGCGAGAGCGTGAGAGAAATGGAGAGAGAGATGGAGAGAGAGATGGAGAGAGAGATGGAGAGATGGAGAGAGAGAGAGAGAGAGAGAGA
>JAQGBD010000634.1:0-26355 GCA_034698165.1 Punctoribates punctum | reverse complement strand
TTCAATATTTTTATTTGAAAAAAATTCTAAAACATTTCTATCTAGGCGAATCTACGGACTTGTGTGTTGAGCCAATATAATATATATATATATTTTGCAAATCGTTTATATGATTGTCTGATAGGCTTTAAATATTCTAAAGAATGTATTTATTTGAACATTAAAATCAATATTAAAGCTATGAAAGAGTGAAGTCAACCACAATAACCAATCAAATGTCTATTGTCAACCAATTTGATCTAGTTTACTTAAAATAATTCAAAACCAATTTGAAATCAGAGAACATTTCGAATTCATTTCTTTAATGTCTTGAAATTCAATTAATTATATAAATAGGAGACGTTTACAGCTTTCCATCACTTTATTTGTATGAAATTCGAAATCAATTATTTAATTTAATCAATATATAATTTGTGGTCTTATATCTTATTTAGTTAACTTGGTAACCAAGTCTTGGTTGTAATGAATGGCATAAATCTGATAATAAATGTTGAATTGAATGCAAACTCAGACTTACTGGAAATTAATGGAATATTGCTTTTGAATAATAATGAGGTTAAATACGAAACACTATTTCCGTAGAAGTGATGACAGAGAAGGGAAAGTCATATCCAACATATCCAACATTATTCGTGACTTTAATATAAGTGAAGATTCTGGGCATTAGTGACTGCGATATGGCTCTGATAGGGCTGTGATAGGACTCGCATCCAATTTATCAAACACCACATAATAGCAGTCAAAGAGTACGAATAAAACACAATTCAATCAAAAATCGTTAGAAAACGAGACAAACTGTGATCACTGGAGGAGGAAAACATATCCTCCAGTTCTTCGTAAAAATACAAATAAAATGCTTAAGTATTTCATCTGTTTTGACAATAATGTTGACTAATATTCATAGACAGGAACAATACAAACAAAACAATTAACGGATTGTTTAAACAAAATTTATAGTCGATTGAGATCTACACAAGTGTTTAGATTTTGTCAAATCAATAAAATCCGAATAAATATTCTTTCTGTGAATCAGAGTCTGAATAATACGGTTTTGAAAGTACAAAGAAATACTAACAATCGATACCAGCATTGCTTCAGTTTTTTTTATTTCAGAATATATGCCATAAAAATCTTATTCTATTTTATTCTTTTGTACAGAATTTGACGACTATTTGGAATAATATTTTTGTTGAACAAAAACTATGAATTAATCTCTAAATATGGGAATAAATTATTCAGAGAACTCATTATAAGGTTTTTACTGCTATTATAATAAAAATTATTGAATTTTTCCCGAATTCATACATTAATTATTAAAACGGGTATTAAAGCGACAAAAATATTCATTTATTTATAAGTTTATGAATTTAGTAAAAAGTTTTTACTAAAAACATTTTTTCTTTAGAGTTGTTCGAAGGCTAAGAATCTTAATAATAAAAGGAATTTCTCTCATTGCCTAATAAATGAGCAAGGAAACTTTCATTATTGTCGATTGTTTCACAATAAATTATTTAACTATTGCCCAAAAATTATTTTTTACAATACAATACACAAATACTTTGGAATTAATGGGGGATAAATTGTATGAGCTTGATCATCTCCTATTTTAACAAATGTTTCTTCACTTTTATTATTACTATCAGTGGAAAAGTGCTATCATTTTCGAGGAATTGAAGTAAAGAATTAATGGGTTCTTAGGGCTAAAAGAGTCCCCCGATTCCTATCCATAATATTGATATAAACGGAGAACCCATGAGTTGAGCTATAATATGGTATAACCCAAGTTGTCCTTGCTACATACAACTTCAACTAAAAAATAATTTTCTGAAAACTGATTGTTGCGAAAAAATAGCATGTTAGTCTAACACTATCAAGACACAAGTGTATCACAAAATATTGTTGAATATGATCAAGATTTTGATTCCAGTGTTTGTATTTGAAAAGCTGTGACTTTGGCTATCACTGGACTGCAGTGTATTACACGTTCTAATGGACCCACAGTTGTAATGATCTGAGATCTAAGGTCTCATTAAAATAGATATTTTGTGGACCAATAATATTCTCTTTTGTAATAAACTTCTTTTACTAAATTGAAGCCCAAATTTTCACAGAATTTTTATATGAATTACATAAATAACTGAAAGATTACCTTGCTACAGTAAAATGTTCGACAGAATGACAATGAAAAGCTTGAGAATTACCAGAATGTAACTGAGATATTAGAGTTACCAAGCGGAACTCGAATAATAAACTATATTCGTATGAATATTAATTCTCTACTGAATTCTATATCTCTTTTGTCAAAATGAAAAATATTGTAATGAATTCAGTGTTTGACAAAATTGATGCGCTTCTGATGCAAATGGTGTTTGAGACCGATATTTGTCATGAGCAAGATAATTTTGTGCGAGTTTTCAAACTGATAGTATTGTATATCCCATAAGTTATTTTATTATTTATTGCGATGAAAAATGAGCCGAAAATCTTTGTGAGTCTCCGCACATAATATTATAGTTTATGTAATTCCGATGATAACAGAGCTCTATGTTTGCCAACCATTTATTACCCGAATAATAGTGAAATAGTTCATCAAATTTATCAAAATTTTTCAAAGAATATAAATCATTCGCTTTCTTACTCTTAGAATATTTATTTGAAAAACAAGAAAATCTTTAAAAATGATTCGACAAATCATTAAATATAAGCTTGATCAATCAATTCATACAAGCTTGAGCTAACCTTTTTTCTTACCAAGCAAGCCCTTTAATTTTGACACAGTTTTGTCTCTATCCTTATTCTGCTTTATAGTTGTTCTCATCTTTTTGAGTTCACCCATGGCTTGTGTCGTCACACTTTCAGCTGTGTTATTGAGCAAGGTCAACAAGGAATAAAGTTCTATTCTAGCATTGTTCAAACCTGAGGTATTTCCTCTTTTTATGGACTTAGTTGTGACTCCTTTTGTATTGAGTGGTTTTTTTGTAGTCACCCTTTCATTGATTTTTGTTAACTTGGATTTCATAAAATTTCTCAATTTTAGGGAAGATTTCTCTTCTTTTTCAGTACTTTCCATGTCTTCCAACAGAGTATTCATTTCTGTTGTCATTCGCTGTCTTTTATTTTGAGTTATTTTGTTTGCCTTCACATCACTATCCGAATGTAAATCCGTTTTATCAGCAAAGAGTGAGTGACCCTTACTTTCCCTGTCTTTCCCTACTTTAAACAGTCCTCGAATTGAACTCTTTGTGATTCTAGTATTTGGTTTTGATGTCATTATTTCAGTGGATATTTCTGTTATTTCATCGCTTATTTCTTTTGGTGAGAGTGTACTCATCTGTTCATCATTCACAGTAACTGAGCTAGGTCGCTTTACAGACTTCACCAAATTCTTCCATTTTTTAGGAAACCCTGGTTTAGAAGTAGATTTCTCATCCCATTCATCACTCATGGAATCTATTTCTGAAGTCATTTCCATATTTTCTTTTAATTTATTCTTATTTTTTGAATTTGCGAATATTTTATTAATCAAATGAGAGTCAGTTTTGTTTGTCATTGAAGTAGTTTTGTTAGTGGAGTGCAAAAGTGGTCGATCCCTTTCTCTAATAGAATTTGTCAACTTTTTAATACCCGACAACTTTCTACTATTCCTCACATTTTTCGGACTACTTGTGCTCTCATGGGTTATGTCTTCATAGGTAATAATATCAGTCATTTCTTCGGTTGGATTCAGGTTTTCGCTCGAATTAGTAATCGATGAAAACTTAGAGTCATTTCTATTCCGTTCCCTCTTTTTATGACTCAAATTAATAGATTTGACGTAATCTTTGAGTTTTTTTGAATTTCCTTTATCTGACTTTTTCTCGTCTAATGGCATACTCTTTGATTTGGATTTTTCTTCGATCTGATTCACGGAATTTATTTTGTTTGAGGTCCGTCTAAATTTGACCTGTCTCATTTTATTTGCCAGACCTTTAATTTTAGACCAGATCTTCCATTTTTCGCCTCCTTTTCCGTGTCTATTAATATCTGTGAGTATTTTAATGGAGAAAACAAATGAATATTTGAGTGAAAAGTTAATGAATTTACCATTTCTAACATCTTTGAGTGTTTTGACAAATCGAGAGACTTCCTGATGACTGCTATTTGTCGACAAATGCGTAATATTTAAAACATCCGCCAAATTGTTGAATGATTTCAAAGATTCGGAACTAATTATTGACTTTGAATTCATTTCATTAGAATCAGAGTTATTGTGGGTAACCATTGAGTCTAAAATGTCATCGATTAGAAGTAGAGGATCAGTTGTGTTTGATTCTAGGTCGATAATTTCAGTAACCAATGGTTCAATTGGTGATATTGAAGAAGAGGTATATAATAATTTAGTGAATGCTTTGGAGTTATTATGTCTGATCCCATTGAAAGACATTGTTTGTGATCTGACATTTTCACTATACATTCTTAGAGGAGTCGGTGAAGTAGTTAAGGAATCTTCTAAAGGAATGTTATCGTCTGCAATGGTCTTCAATTTTGGATTACTGGTTATATCTTCTGTGAGTCCAGAAGGGATGTTGCCATCAATAGTGGTGATGTCCTCAGAAGTTGTCTTCACTGATTCAGTACTGATCATAACTTCTGTCAACTTTTCAGAATTGGTGTCTTCAGAAGTAGTGGTCTCAAGAGTTTCTTTCATTTCTGCAGTACTGACCATAACAATTGTCAGCCCTTTATATTGGGTATTATCCTTAGTTGTGGTTAAGGTCTTAGATGTGGTGACGTCTTCAGGAATTGTATTCACTTCCGTAGTGCTGACCATTCCTTCCCTCAACTCTCCAGAATTGCTTGTATTTTCCGTACTGACGATGTCCTCAAGAGTTGTCTTCCCTCCTGTAAAAGTGATCATACCTTCTGTCATATCTTCAGAATTGGTGTCTTCAGTAGTGGTGAATGTCTTATTTGTGGGGACGTCTTCAAGATTTGTCTTCATTCTTGTAGTGCTCACAATTGTTTCTGTCAACTCTTCAGAATTTGTGTCTTCAGCAGTTGTGAAGGTCTTACTTGTGGTGATGTCTTCAAGAGTTGTCTTCACTTCCACAGTACTGACCATACCTTCTGTCAGCCCTTCATAATTGATAGTACCCTCAGTAGTGGTGATGTCCTCACGAAATGTCTTCACTTTTGTAGAAGTGATCATATCTTCGGTAAGCATTTCAGAATCGATATTATCCTCAGTAGTGGTGATGTCTTCAAGAGTGGTCTTCACTGCTTCAGTACTGACCATAGTTTCTGTCATTCCTTTAAACTTTTCAGGATTGGTGTCTTCATCAGTGGTGAAGGCATCTGTTGTGGCGATGTCTTCAGCAGTGGTGAAGGTATCTGTTGTGGTGATGTCTTCAAGAGTGGTCTTCACTGCTTCAGTACTGACCATACTTTCTGCCATTTCTGTGAACTCTACAGAATTAATGTCTTCAGAAGTGGTGATGTCCTTAAGAGTTGTCATCGTTCCTGCAGTGTTAGCCATACCTTCTGTCAGCCCTTCATAATTGGTATTATCCCTATTAGTGGTGATGTGCTCACGAAATGTCTTCACTTCTGTAGTACTGACCATACTTTCTGTCATTTGTCTCATCTCTTCAGGATTGGTGTCTTCAGCAGTTCTATCTTGAAATTTATTGGTTTGTTGGGAAGTAGTGTCCACTACCGAACTAAACGGTTCTGTATTTATCTTTGGTTTTATGTTATCACTGATGTCTTCAGTATTATCCATAGAATTGATAACTTTCATGGAATTAAGTTTCAATGAATTGATGTCCACTGAATATGTGGTGTCTTTTCCTGGTATTTGTGTCTTCAGATTCTCTTCAAATTTTTCGGTACTATTGTCCACAATTGGACTCATCAATGAAATTATTTCTTCAATAGTTGTCGTCTCTTCACTTGAATTCATTTCTTTTGAACTCTTTTCTAATCTTTCTGTAGGAGTGACCACACTTTGAACTACAGTTTCTTCAGAAGCCATTTGTTCTCTCTGTTTATCTGTTGGAAGAGTTGTAACTGATTTGAGGGGAGGTATGGTTCCTATATTCTGTTCTTCAGTCGATATTTCAGTGAATAATTGGTTTATTATTTGCGTCTCTTCTGTTGATATTGAATTGGCATTAGAGGAGAGGTAATCTTCAGAAGTGTTTTCTGTGGGAATCAACACCTGTTTACTCACTTCTGTCGGTTCAATCAAAACATTTTCTTCTTGAGTGAAACCTCCCATTGATTTCGTCTTTGGGTTTTCATAATTTCCAGTACTTGGTGACCAGGTTTGAAAGTCGTTCACTACTTCCATTTGTGCAGATTTAGCCAAGTTAATTTTGTTCTTAGAAGACTTCCTCTTTACATGACTTCTTTGAGTTGTGATTTGTTGGACTGTTTTTAATCTTTTTGGAAAAGAAATGTCTTTATTCGAAACTTTTTCTATTGAACCAAACGTTTTGGCCTCAAATGGTTGCCTCGAATTCATATTATTTTGTCTCAACATTTTGTCTTCATTTTCAGATTCAGATATTTGGTACGGATTTTGTTTCTTAGTTGAGATTCTTTTGTCAGATATTTGGGCAGAATTTTCGGTGCCTTTCGGTAATCTATTTGTTTGCGAGCGGCCATTGTTGTTGGAAGTAGGGTACTTTTGTTTAGCCTTTGAATCTTTAATATTGGTGTCTGTTTCTGATATTCTGGTTCTTCTCTCACTAACTATTGGTCTCATTGATGTTGACTTGAAAGGAAAGTTGCATGTTACAATGTTATAATGTGAATGTCAAGCAGAAGCCAATATACTCACCAAATATTTCACAAATTTTTTATTCGAAGCATTTCTCGTTTCATATGCTTTTGATTGAATGAGAGGCTTCCCTTTCGATATAAATGAGCTTGCTAAAGTGGTTCCTAAGAGGTCGGATTGAATTGTTTTCTTTGAGACGCCATTTAATCGTAAGTTATTTTTGTTAACTTTATTTATATTCGAAATTTTTAGTCGATTTGAATGCATCTGTTCTGCTCTTGGTCTCAATGTCAGGGCTTTTCTCAATTTTGATTTCTGTTCAATTAATATTAATTATATTTTTATGGCTAATGATTATAATTAAATTGACACAAAAGTAACCTGTTGCATTTTGTCGGATAATCGTAATTTTGTTTCATCTTTCATCTCCTGTCTCACCTCTAAATTAAAAATAGTCAGTAAATTTGCATGATTATTGATCTAATATTTGAATGAATAAGTAATTGAACGAAAATGATTTGAAATACAAAAGGCGTTTGAAAGACTTTTTCAAAGTATTTATTCGTTAATTAATATTAATTAAATATTAAATTAAGACAACAAACGACTCGTATTTTCCATTAAATAAAGAAATTATAATCAGAAACAACTTATGATTAAAAATAATAATAATTTTATACCAAATAATAGTTTTAATTCTGAATATATTTTTCTAATCGAGTGTCTGATTACTGATAACTACTCTTCATTCTCTTCGGTGGAACCGGATTCGGCCTCAGCTCCCGATACAGAACTGGATTCAACTGACTCTGTATCTGAAAGGACTGAGGTTTCTGAAGATACTGTAGAATCAGAGGATTCTGAAGGTTCTGAAGAATCTGAAGATTCAGAAGTATCTGAAGATTCAGAAGAATCTGAAGAAATAGGAGCCGTTTGTTTGCCCTCTGAATCAGAGTCAGAGTCAGAGTCTGGTTGACTCACAATTTGATGGTCTGTTCCAAAATTCTTAGTCTTATTTGTGTCGAGTGGTCTCAATTCGGTTAACTTCTGTTCGTGAGATTTAACAATATTTAGACTATTGGAAGGCTGTAATCCAATTTGTTTCCTCTTTTGTGACTCTTTGGGTCGGGGTTCAGCTCCACCTTCGGAAAGTGCCACCCGATGCGGTCCAATAACCGATATTTTATTGGGTTTACTGAAGGGAAGACCTGCGAGGCTTGTATTGTTCGAAACACTTTCCCCTTCCATTTCTGTGGCGAAAATCGAAGAATCTGTCGACTCGTCCTCTGCCGATACCGTAATAAGTGGATCAGATTCGGACTCAGAGTGAGCCCATTTCCAGGACAGATCACATAATGAGTCACAATCAATATGTTTGAGTCCCGTCTGTTCGGTGTATTGCTTACAAACTCCCTTTTGATTACAGAAAAACATGAAAACTGTTTTATTTGTTTGCAATTCTCTTCGCGTCGGTCTCTCGAGATTACATCTAATTTGACAGAAGACCACCACTAATATCAACGAATGTAACCAAACATTCATTTTAATAATCAATTATGGAAACCATAAAACTTAACAAATCTGGAGTTTATTCAAATCTAATTAAAAAATTAATTGCATTTATATATAATTGAAAAACTATATAAACATAAAAATATAATTAAAAGAGTTGATAGCATTCGAGTCATAACTTATTCTAATAATAATTTTTTCTAAAAATCAATTCTCTTAATGAGTGAACAAAATTATTGAAACAAATATTGATTCAAATGAACGAATTTTTGTGAATCCGAGTCCTCGTAATTGCATTCAATTTGTTCGATAATCAAAGGCTTCAAAAATTCGTTAAATTGTTTTTCTAAATCTGTTTTATCGCAAATATTGTCCAAAACCTTGTCATCAATGGTCTGATTATTTGTCGACTTTTTGATGGCTTTCACCAAATATTCGCGAATTGAAAATGTTTTCGAAAATTTGTCGCTTTTGTGGTACTTTCGGGATATCCCGTAATAATAGGCATCACTGAAGGGACGGATTCTTTCATTTTTCTGCTTCTGTTTAATACAAATTAATTGGTTTTAATTTTAAATCAATAAAAATACATATATTTTGTAATAAAACATATTTTTGTCAAACTATTTATATTGAAATCAATGTAAAAGAATAAATACCTCGATATCTTCTTTGATGATGACTTTCATTTGCTCGGTAATAATGTCAAACTTAACCAAATCATCTAAATTCGGTAATTTTTCACTCATTTTGATCGAAATATTTATACAAAACAACAAAATAGTTGTTGAAAATGAAAACCAAACAAAAGTCGAATAAAACAGAAATATTTCCTCATTTGAAGCGAAGGTAATATCGAAACACGTTTTTCAACTTTCATGACATTAATTAACTAAAAATAAAATGTAATTCAATTCAACGATTCTTTTATTGCGTTTATTTATATATTTATTACTATTAATAATATATTTCTATTTTAATGATTACAACCAAATAAATAAATCAATTTTTTACTAAATTTTGTTTTGATTTGTTTTAAAATCTCATCAGTTTTTGTTCTCAAATCCTGTCTTCTAATTGAATCTTCGTCTCAATGCCTACACTTTTAAACATATCATAATTAAAGGTAATTAAAGGGCAATAATTGAGTTGAAGGGATGAGTGAGTCCTTTAAAGTCTAAAAGGATCTAGATATGAGTCTCGATGAGTTGCTAGAATTCAATGAAAAGCTTCAACACTGACTTCTGGTTAACTTTTATTTCGGTTAACGATTATCAAAATTAATTACAAATAATTAAATTAATTAATAATTATTGATTAAGACATTGAAATATGATTTTTGAAATATAGTCAAAGGAATGTCTTCTACTCAGAATCAATTGGAAATACTGAAAATAAGACTTAATTGTATGGAATTTTCAATAATGACATTCATAATAATTATATTCAATTCGATCGATGGCTAGAAATGAATTGTCTGACGCCCTCTCAGACAACACTTCGATGTGAAACATTGGATCTCCACCTTTAGTGTCCAAAACGATGTCTTTTATTATCCACTGTGTCGGTTGATTTTCATTTCGGTAATTATAAATGCATTTGTCGTATTGGAAATACTTAGTGGTTTGATCTCGCTGAAAAATGCGAAACTCTCTAATGTCTGGCCCCCAAACCATGAACGTAATGCTCAAACACCCCTTCAGTTTCGAGAAAGAGTCAAAATATATTCGGCATTTGAATCGACTGCAAAACAATGATCAAGCAAATAGTACCTGGGATAATCCACGAGAAGGAAAAGGCAGACTTACAAGTCTTCCCCCATAAATGCAATTTTGACTGTTTTTGTGATTCCAGTTCCAAACCATAACTCCGTTGACGGATAGATCTCCAAAAGTTTTAAACCATTGAAAAGGAATGAATTCACTTTTGGTCCAATAACTACACTCCCCTTCCCTTTCAAATTCACATATTATCGGCGCATACTTTCCATTTAAAACGGGGTTTGGGTTTGGATTTTGAGGAAATGGACACTGAGAGGGGTTCGGACACTCATTATAACAACTAATAAAAGAGAGGAATATTAAAGACGCGATTTTAATCATTTGAATAATTTTTAGTAATTTAAAGCACTTTTAATTTATCAGATTTTAAATTATCTGCAATAATGATTAGAGTATCTAGCTAATCCTATCTAATTATAGCTTAAAGAGAGCAGAAAAAAAGTTTGCGCGGATATAAAAAACTTTATTTTTGAAAATTAGGCAATAATTTTACAAAACATATGTCTTGTGATACAAATATACGAATATTTTTCAAATTAATCATAAACTTTAAGAGGATCTCGAGTGGAGTCAAATGATCACAATTAAGGGAAAGGAAGGGATGTAATCCTCGATATTCCCTTATTATTTCAATTTTCATAATTGCATAATAAATAATCTCCTGAGTCATGAATAACAATAGTTGAATCGAGATGTACCATGAACATTTTTCGAATCAAATAAGTGATACAATTTTATAAATAAATAAATGTAATGAATATTAAATAATTTATAAAAACATAAAATATTGGATTAAATAAAATAATTAGATTAAAAGGTGGGAAATATCAAGAGCTGATCCCTTTCCTGTCGGCCATCAGTTTTGTGATCTGATTAAAAGCAGTGATAATCTGTTGGTTTATTTCCAAGATTGTATGGAAGCGAACAATTTTCATACAACAAATTGAATGAATCGATGGCAACAAAACCCCTTTTGTAGTAATAGATTGAAATCTCGACGAAAAATCGTGGCGGGTGTCCCTTCAGAGGCACCGGTATCTCAATAGTTTTCCAATACTTATTGGGATTCATATAATCGTAGTTTTGATTGGAATACTTCCAAATACAACGGTTCTCAAAGTCCTGTTGTATGAGAAACATGGCAATGACTCCGCGGCCCCAACTCAAGAACTTCATCTGCAAACAGCCCTCAGTCTTATTGAGATCCGGAAAATAAGGGCTTATAAGTCGGGCACCGCTTCCTCTCTTCCATTCAGACCAAATCAGATCCAAAAACATTAATCCTTTTCCCGAAACCATTTTATGTGGGAATTCATGTATTCTTTGAAAGTTATACAAGAGATCCGGCTGATTCACAAAACCACAATAATCATTGAAATCACAGCCAATGCTATTGTTTTCAAACTTTTTTAGACTATTTATTACAAACGATTCGTTTGATTTAAGTAACGAAAAAATAACAGTAAGTAAAACACTTCTCTTTAAAAAGACTTTAAAAGCAGAAAAACTCATTTTCAAACAAATTATGAAATTTTTGAATGTTTTCAATTGTTCAAGTAACTTTTATGTTTATCAGTTTAATGGAGTCATTTTTTTGTAACAAATATTTAGCCAATTGCCTGATAATTAGCTGTCAGACAGACACACATAATGACTAAAAGAGAATTTGTTGTTATTCTTAAAGGGATTGTTTGAGTCGAGAATATCTGATATTTGGAGGAATAGAGTTTCAACTCATCAGACGAACCCAATTATTAATGTTATGGGTAATGGTATGAGGGGTCAAACGCCTCATTTAATTTCAATTTTATTTCTAATGAGTGTTTATAAATTCCTTGCATATTATATCATCGACTCCACTAACAAGGAAGAGTTCCAAATGAGCAAGCTCAATCTCATATCCAAATATTATTTAACATTTAAATATGATTCACAAGAAAAATGGATTCTCTTATTTCTTATTAGAAAAATATGAGACTCCAAATATTTATTTATTGTAATTAAATTAATTTTGAGCTAGTACAAAGTGTTCAAAGTGAGTCATAATCAATCATCTCTTCTATCCTGTGTGCAGATGTAATTAGATGTATTTAGTGATTTGATCTTGCTAATCAATGCAATTGATGTCTAATATAAATTAGTGTCAGAAATAAAAGTAAAATAATTGTAATTGGAGTCAATTGGAGACCACTCTGTAATCGATGTAATCAAAGCTTAAAACTGATTTCAAAAATGTTTTCACAATTGTTTGATTCGAATATCACTGGAAATTGTTTCACAAAAGTTCATTAAACCTTTTAAATGCATTCAAATCTTCACAGATTTTGATCCTCGACTTTGGATGTGAGTCAAGTCCTTTCATATAAGAGATGATTCAAACAATTGTAATAATAAATAATCAATGATTACATTTGAATATCAAATTCAAAAGTTTATAATCAGAAAAACAGTAATAACTCTTTGGTTATCAAATTAATTCTCATCGAAATCATCTTTCATTTGAGGAAATGAAATGTTTTGTTGTATTCAATGACTTATTCTTCTTATTAGTAGTGTTTTTGTCACAGAAATCAGATTTCACGCAATAAATCCGATAAAACAAAAAATCTACAAATATTTGAAATAATAATTTTAATTTGAAAAATGCTTTTTATTCAACTCTTGAGTGCAATAATTCTCAACAACTTTTCATTTGGATCTTCTTTTAAGGTATTGTTTGCCAAATATTTTTACATTTATATTAATAATTGAATCGATTTGTTAAACAAAGAATACAATTATAAGACGAGTTCCCGACGACTGTTCGGACTTGACTTCCGTTAAAATTGATGAGATCCGCACTAATTGCCAGAATAATTCTGAAATGCTCTATGTCATTTACGCAAATCGAAGCATGTATGCCAAAGTTAGAGGCATTACCAAGGATCACTTGCCTATTGTCTCACTCGAAGATCAACCCCAAGTGTTTGGCTCTTCTTCTAAGCAAAGTCTTAGAAATTGCGAAACTCTTCACAATTATGTCTTCAATGACTTTACCTATAGTTTGAAAGTAATTAGTAATTACTAATTATTTTTGTTCTATTCGTACAAATTTCTCACAAAAATACAACTTTCAGACCACAAATCAATTGATTGGATTCAACTATTTATGGTTGGGTTGTCCCCAATCTTTGTGTTTGACGGCGAGTATAGATGCGGCCACTTCTTTGTCCAATCAGACCGTATACTTGTTTAGAGGCAATTACTTTTGGGATCTCAATTATCCTCCTATTGTGTCAAAAGCCATTAAAATCAGTGAATGGAAAGGAAGTAATAATAATAACGATAGTGAATTCAACAAGGCATATTTCGATGCTGTGGTCACTAATAAGTACTTCACCTCATTCTATCGGGTAAGCTATCAATGGCTGAGCTTTAAATATGTGTTAAATAATCATAAAAATGTTATTATAATAAGAATGAGCGACAATTTATATGGGATTTGGAAACAAAAGCTCACAATTCTGTAAATTTAAGTTCTTTGGAATTTGAGTTCAAAATGGATGCGGCCTTCTATGTGAAAGACGATCTTACTTATTATTTGAAAGGTAAAACTTTTGTCAGGAAAATCAGTGACTATTTATTGGATGATTGTTTGTAGGGTCAAAGTTCATGACTGACAAAGACCCTTTTATTGAGCATTATATCCAATCAATGGGTATTCCCTGGGATAGTGTTGACGCGGCGTTCAGCACAAATCAGAGAATTTATTTATTCAAAGGCTGTCATTACCTGCAATTGGGGCACAATATCTCTCTTCCCCTCAAACCAAAGCATCCATTCAAAGATCTATACAAATGTCCGGAAATTCTTTACGAAAAGTTCGGAGGATATGACTCTTTTCTCAATTTAATTGCAACAAAAGATGGCCTCAACACAGCTCTCGCATCAAATGATAGCTTTAATGAAATCAAAATTATAAAAATCAATGAAACAGAAGAGTATGACCATGGTGGTTCATCAATTTTGGTCATCTTAATTGTTGTGATCACTTTAATCATAATAATCTTGGTTCTAAGACGAAAGTTCAGACAATTACAATAGAATTTATTAAGTCTTTATATTAGTCATAATTATTATCATTTTATGCAAAAAGCAAACCATTATTCAATGTTTTCCTAATTCCAGGTCTTTTTAATTGAATAAAATGAATGTAAAGAATGATTATTCATATAATTTTCATAATTCATAAAATCTATCAGTTTTGGAGTATTAAGGCAAAGCCAAAGGCGGTGAATCAAGATAACCCCCGTCAACCTTTAGTAGAGCTCCGGTTATGAATGACGATTGAGTCGATGCCAAGAATAGTATAGCATTGGCCACATCTTCGGTCTGACCCTCACGTCTGAGGGGATATTTCTCTCTGACAGCGCTCCACATGAATTCCAATTGGCTTTCCGTGAATTCTGTGTTCCGGACAAATATTGGAGTTCTTATTTGTCCCGGACTTCAATTTAAATAATCAGTTAATAGATAATCAACATTAAAAAGCTTTTGAAAAGTTACCAGACACAGTTGACACGTATGCCTTTGGGTCCCCAATCAGTGGCCAGACATCGGGTAAGCATATCCAGACCAGCTTTCGATACACAATAAGACAGCATTTCCGGGAACTTTCAATGAAAATATTATTTTCTTATAATTTAATTGAAAGACAATTTACTGGTTTTAATCCACAAATGCTGGAGTTGTTGACTATCACTCCCTTCGACTCCTCCAACAGTGGAAGTGCTCTTTCGGTAAAAAAAATTGAATATCAATTTATTATTCAATTGAATGATTGGAACTGACTTTAGGCACAAATAATAAACACTCCGAAGATTGAGTTTATGCAAGTAATCAAAGGATTGGATCATTGAGGCCTCACTACCCAATGCACCGCTTCCCGCGTTATTTACCAAAACATCCAAACGTTTGTGAGTATTGACCACCAATTCTATCAATTTGTCGGCCACTTCTTCTTCTCCAAGATCTCCAACTATTTTCAAAGCCTTTATTTCATAATTAAGAAAATAGAAAACACTTTTATTACAAATTATTAGTTAATTATTACTAATAATTTATTAGTTAACAAAATATTACCTCATAATTGTTGGGCGATAAACTTTGACATTTTTGTGCCACTTCTTCGACTCTTTGTTGGTTCCTTCCAGTGATAAGAACTTTTGCACCTAATTTAGCGAAACACAAAGCAGTAGTTTCACCGATTCCTGAACTCGAACCCGTGATCACCACTACTTTGTCGACAAACTCATCCTTAAACGGCATTTCTTCTCTTCGAATGTTTAGATTACTTTCAATTGCTTTCGATCGCAAAAAACAGATATTAAAAGAGAGTTAATATTTGCCAACTTTTAATGATTGTGTCAAACAGTCTCTAAGGATATCCTCAGATAAGGAGGTTTTGTAGTGTCTCTGAATTAAAATGT
The DNA here is from genome assembly GCA_034698165.1 of Punctoribates punctum. Taxonomy (NCBI): domain Eukaryota; kingdom Metazoa; phylum Arthropoda; class Arachnida; order Sarcoptiformes; family Punctoribatidae; genus Punctoribates; species Punctoribates punctum. The sequence continues at coordinate 10,831 of JAQGBD010000634.1, read as the reverse complement.
TTTACGTTTTTTGAAATCATTCGAAGTAATTATTTTTCACAGAAATCAAATCAAAAATGTCTTTATTTTTTAATAGTTTTTTTTATTCAAAAGTAATAAAAAACTTTTTTTTGCTCACAAACTCATAATTTCGAGTTATTTGATAATTTCAAACTTGTAATAAACTAAGCAGTGATTTGATCCTTGTCAAATCAAGGCTAAAAGCATCACTCGTTTATATACAATCGCCTAAATTTTCAGTGATTATAGTGATATCCACTGACAGTTCCTTCAATAGTCTTGGCCTTCAAATTAGTACACGAAATGAGTATTTGAAAAGAGATCTCCACTTTTAATTTGTTTTCATAATTCAAATATCATTCGACTGCTATTCATATTATTATAAAAGGAATTAACACTTTTTAAAGGGATTTTACAATTTCTGGAGTTAAGAAAAATAAATTTAGTATTGAATTGAGAGAACCAAGAATAGAAAGATTTCAACTCTTGGATATTGTTTTCAATCCAATATAAGAGAAGGAGAGTCTAGGAATCCGCCATCGATTCTGATGTTAATACCAGTTATAAATCCGGACTCCTTTGAGGCTAAGAATACGATACTCTTTGCAATATCTTCAGGATATCCCCGACGTCTGACCGGATACTTGGCGTCCACTCCTTTCCACATACGGTCAATCTCTTGCTGACTCATTGTCGTCGATTCTAACCAAATGGGAGTATCTATTTGTCCCGGACTATAGTCAAACAAATTTTAATTTAAAAATTCAAATTAATTGTTTTTATCTCACTTGAGACCATTGACCCTTATTCCGAGTGGACCCCAATTCTGTGCTAAACAACGGGTCAACATATCCAGACCTGCTTTTGACACACAATAAGAAGTATTCGGATACTAATCAATAGAATATATAAAATTAATTGATTTGTTCAGAAAATTTGATTAATACAGGTTTGAGTCCGTTTATGCTCGAGATGTTGACAATGGATCCCTTGCTCTTCTCAAGCAATGGTTTAGCTCTGAGACTCAAGTGATAGACCGAACGTAAATTTATATTAATGTAGTCATCAAATACTTTGGGGTCTTCATCGGCAGCGCCGCCACCTTTTCCCGCATTATTGACCAACACATCCAATCTTCCGAAGTGTTTCTCAACTGAATTAATTAGTCGGTCGATGTCTTCCTCTTTAGCCATATCTGCCACTACTGTGAGGGGCTATACTCACAAAAGTTGAGTTAATTGTGAAAACTTATAGATGAAGACAAACCTGATAACCCTTTGGCGACACTTTTTGACATTTGTTGGCCACGTCTTCATTCTTTGTACTATTCCTTCCGGTGACCACAACTTTTGCCCCCAATTGAGAAAATAGTAAAACAGTGGACTCTCCTATTCCTGAGTTACTTCCGGTGACCAAAACTACTTTATCCTCGAAGTTTAAATCCATTATTTTGAGAAATAGTATACCACTCGCTATAACTTTCGAATAACAGACTTCAAAATAATTGAAAGAATTCTTTGATTTTCGCCAAAAACCTTGAAATCAAAAGCGATATGAAATCAATTTTAAACAGAGTGACCAACTCGTCCTCACCTTATAGTAGTATTCAGCTAGGTCTATTATATCCTATGAAGTTAATAAGATTTAACGGTGATATCTCCAAAATTCGGTCATTTGTTCCCAAATTGAAACTTAAAATTTGAAATTTTGCTCAAAAATAGTGTCCAAAAGTACTTTAAAAAGAATGAAACTCCAGTAGTGTTGGCCTTTCTATACATTAATTATTTAATGTTTTTATCAAATTTAGAATCGCATTAAAATTAAGAGAAATACTATCGCACATAGAGTTAAGATTAACCTTGACACTCTCTCTTCTACTTTTTATTTATCATTCAAGCCTAAAGAGATTTAATAATATTTTTTCCCGTGACACTCTCTCGGTTTGAACAAGATAAAACCATATATTATAGAAATATGACCGATAGATATAAATTAAACCCTAAACTACATGTTGTAGATCTAAGCTAATTTGTGTCTTTGTTGTTTTTACTTGGATTCATGCAACCTATTTCAATGGGTGATTCAACAATAAGCGCATATAAATATAGGAAAATGGATTCCATCCTTATTTGCACCATGATCATATTTAGAACAAAATTACTATTAATTAATTGACAAAAAAATCATATTTTGCGCTCTTTTTGTCAATTGACTGCTGAAGTCAAACAAAAATCATTGAATAATACCCTCTGCTAAAGGACCCGAAATGGAATCATATTTGTTATCTTTTCAAATGGAGTCACGGCTTATATGAGTAGAGTTGTCTGTGAAATAGTACTAAATATATGGGAGAAATAGGGCTCCTGTTTGTGGGCTGAGTGGAGATCAAAATGAAAGCACAAATAAACTGTTATTCATTTTTAGGCTTTTTAGACACCATTTGAAGTTAAATATAATTTAAATTCAATTTATTTAAAAACATAAATCACTTTCAGTATATGTTTTTTAATTGAAATGGAGGAAAAAGATGAGCAAGGTATGGCTGGTGAGCCCCTAAATGACGGTAAATACTGTTTTTTGATGGCCTTATCGACTGATATAACGTTAAATGTTTGCCATATATCCCTATTAACCCATAATTGGATTTATAATCAAATCAAATGTTTGCCGACTTTTGTCTCAGACTTAGTGATCGCGGAAGCGGTGGAAGTGTTGCTAACGATGTATTCGTGTCGGTTCTGTGCCAAGAGGTTCGATACGATCGACAAAGTAAAGTCACATTTCTTGAAAAGGTATCAGATTTTGAGCCATTAATACGTTACGGGTTTTGCATTTTTGCCACACTTTTGACTCTCATTCAGAACTATCATAATATCATTGAATCCATTCATTCAAACAAATTATTTAATCATTTTTTCGTTCAATTATTTCATTCGATTTTCATTACTTCTAATTACTCTTAATTTTGATCGATATTCAAATCTATTGATTAAAATGAAGACATTTAGTGATAATCAGAAACCATTTCATTGGTTATTATATCAATTAATATGGAATTGTTTACCAAATTCCTATAAGTTTTGGACCTAGCTCATTCACCACACAATAATCGTTATGACTCATTATTTTATCAAATTATTAAAAGTTTATCGATTTCTCGTATTTTTCACCAAAAGTTTCCGAAAATAAGTTGAAATTAGTTTACATTAGTGTAAAAGTATTTGAATATCGAGATTAACGACAATTAGTTTCTCATAACTTAATTAAAAGTGAAGTAAACGCCAATTGTTTGTAATATCTTAAGGCACAGCAATTCTTTGGTTACAATCCCTCAACAGGAAGAGACAGAAACGGGTGAAGAGATAACTGGACAACAGTTAGAAGAGACTCAAAACGATTCAAATGCAGAACAAAACGAAAGCACCGAAAATATTGAGGAAAATGTTGAACAGAATGAGGACACGAAGACAACGCTCTTCATTAAAGAGCCCATCGTTGCCATGACTCCGACCAGAGTTAACAGAAGTAAAGTAAAAATGATGGAAACCGAGCGCTCCATTCAGACCAGAACTCGGCTAAAGAGGGAATTACCCAATAATTTGGAGCTCAAAATCGTTAGACCGGACCTCACTTTAGTCGAATTGACACCAAAGAGAGGTCGGCCCAAAAAATATGAGATGAGAGCACAGACCTCGAGTGCAAAGACAGCCACTCGACGTTATCCCTGTCCTTTTGCCGGCTGCGAGTATATCGCCAAATATCGGTCCAATTTATGGGATCACAAGAAACTGCACACCGGGGAGAAGCCCTATGCCTGTAACTCTATTATTTAAATTGTACATGCTTGTTTATTGAGGTTTTCATGCCCTTCAGGTCAATGGCCCTCTTGTTCTATGCGTTTCCCTCAGTCTCAGGTTTGCAATCATTATATAATAGAGTTATTTATTGAATTGTTTTAATTGAATTTATTTGACAGCAATTGAAACTTCATTTGCGAAGCCATACGGGAGAGAAGCCCTACGCCTGTCAATGGTTTGTTCTCTATATTAATGTTCTCCACTTCTTGTAGTCTAACTAATAATCAATTTATTTGTTTGAAGGCCGGGCTGTGAACTCGCGTTCAGGTATTCCTTAATATTTAACTCTATTTCAAGAGTTTTATATAAATGTTTTGTCGTTCAGCCAAAAGCCGGGACTTAAGAGTCATATGCGAACCCATACCGGAGAGAAGCCCTATGTCTGCGATTGGTCTGCATTTAAATCTATTTATTTCCATAATTGACTCAAATTGTATTAAAGGCCGGGCTGTGAGTGGAAATTCAGACTTAAAGGCGCTCTCACTGACCACAAGAAGGCTGTCCACGAAGGCGTTAAAGCGTTTATGTGCGAGTGGCCAGGGTGCAACAAAAAATTCCTTCAGGTCTCTCATATCTATTGATAGAGTATTTGAAATAATGTATTATTCCTGAAATAGTCGTGTCATTTGCGAAAGCATATGATGGCCCATGCTGACATCAAGGTTATTTATATCACTCATTTAAACCAATATCTAACTAATGTTATCCTGGACATTTAGCCATTTGTATGCGATTGGCCCAATTGCAACTATAAAGCCGTTTCCATGAGTTATGTGACAAACCATAAAAAGGTAATCAAAATGAAAAGGGTTTACATTTGGATAAGAGTTTGTTTGGTTAGACCCACACCGGAGAGAAGAACTTTGAGTGCGGTTACGACGGTTGCAACAAACGGTTCGTCAAAGCCAGTCATGTGAACCGACACCAACAGAAATGTCATCCGGAAATGATGACCACAACCATCATTGGATCCAACGAAGAGGTGGAGGTCTATAACATCAGTACTATTGAGATATAACTCATTTGTATTTGATTTTAATTGCGTTCACATTATCTCAACTTTCATTTGAACTAAACTTTAATTTACTTTTAATTAATAATTATAACCATTTTGTTAAATATTATACATATTTTGATTCTGACTTCGATTATGATTAGAGATGACATCCATTCAAATATTTAGTAAATATTTTCTCAAAACAATTGAAACAAATTTTTAATTTTTCGCTCAATATTTCATTTCTTTTTGATTAAAACAAATTCATTATTAATTTAATTAATAATTATATAAATTCGATAATCCATTGGATTCTCTAAAATGTAATTCAAATCTGAGCGACAATAAGGAAGTCCACAATAAATATCTGTTTACTGATTGTAAGCCAAGACTTGATTAACAACTTTTCCAAAATAGTTATCAAACTATTTCACCTCAAACTTGACTTTCATTTGAGAATTTCATCTCAAATGAGAGCCTTTTGAAGGAAATATACCGAAAATGCGTTTAAGTGATGTCCGGAATTTCTTTTTCTCAATTTTCACCTATTCTTCTATTATTTATTATAAGCAGAAATCTTACGATAAGATGTCCGCCAGAAATGAGTGGCAACCAGTATATGATTACATTATTGTGGGCGCCGGTAGTGCCGGATCTGTTATCGCTGCCCGACTTTCTGAAGATCCGAAAATCAGTGTTCTTTTGCTGGAAGCGGGCACTTCCGAAACGGTTGTGTCAAACACTCCCGGCTTATGTGACTCTTTGCTCAATACTTTAATGGACTGGAAGTTTGTATCCATAGCTCAAAACCAGTCCTGTCTCGCAATGAAAGACCAAAAATGTATTCTTTCGTGCGGTCGTGTCATAGGCGGTACCTCTTCTATCAATCGTATGATTTATTTGAGGGGTAATCCACTCGATTTCGATAACTGGGAAAAAATGGGTAACTATTCCTCTGGTTATTGAAATTTTGAATTTAAATTTAAATGATTGGAAAGGCATAAAAGGCTGGTCCTGGAGGGATGTCTTTCCATTCTTTATCAGAACTGAGAACCAAACAGATCCCGAACTATCAAAGAGTGGTTATTATGGAGTGAATGGACCGCTGGTCATAAACAATAACCACGAATATAATAGATTACTCCAGTCGTGGATATTTGCCTCTCACTTAAGCGGACATAAAATAAGTGATCTGAACGCCGATTATATGGGGGCCGCTGTTCTTCAGACCAATACCAATGAAGGCAGACGTGTGTCGACCGCCACCGCATATTTAGAACCGATAATAGAAAAGAGAGAAAATCTCCACATTTTGTCCAATTGTTTTGTATCTCAAGTGTTATTCGAAAACAATACCGCAATTGGAGTCAATTTCATCAGGAATTGGCAAAACTTCGCGGTTTATGCCAAACAAGAAGTGATTATATCCGCCGGAACTATCAATTCGGCCAAACTTCTAATGCTTTCGGGAATTGGACCCAAAGAACATTTGGAGGGATTGAATATTCCGGTTATATCCGACTTACCGGTTGGTCACAATTTTCACGACCACATCGGTACTTATGGCCTCCATTTTATAGTCAACTCATCCATTGAGGAGCCGCTGACGGCCTCTACTTTGAATCAATACTTCAATTCGGGTTAATTTAGGTCTTTTATCGTGAATTTAATCTAATTTTAATTGTAATTCATAGGAAAAGGACCGTTAAGTCAGAGTCGTTTTGCAGCAACACTTCTACAGTCGAAACAGGCGTCGAATACAAGCACTGAATGGCCGGATATTATGCTAATGACATTCCCTTCGAGTCCGGCCAAAGATGTCAGCGGAGAAGTGATTGAACAAAGACTTGGAATTAGGAAAGAGATTTGGAACCAATTGTACGGCCCTTACAGTGGAGTACCACAGTTTACAATTTGGCCAATTTTATTGAGACCAAAAAGTAGGGGTTGGGTTCGCTTAATAAGTGCCGCACCTTTGGAATCGCCAGAAATAAACCCAAACTATTTGTCTGACCCTGATGATATGATTGTTTTAATCGAGGCAATCAAAGAATCGCTTAGAATCGCAATTTCGAGGCCAATGCAGACTCTGTCCCCCATTCCTTTCGCTACTTTAGTGCCCGGATGTGAATCTTATCTGACAAAAAATCAGCCCCTGGAGGCTAAGGAGTCTTTCAATGAAACCTTTTTCACTGATTCTTATCTCCAATGTATGGCCAGATCTCTGACGGTAACCGCCGGTGATTATGTGGGCACTTGTCGTATGGGTTCTGATGACAATAACAATAAAGTGGTCGACTCCCGACTTAAAGTGGTGGGGGTTAACAATTTGAGAGTAATCGACGCCTCTGTCATACCTGAGATCCCGTCCTCTAATATAAATGGAGTTACTGTTATGATCGCCGAAAGGGGCTCTCATTTTATTAAATTTGATTATAGATTCAAAAATATGATTATTTGATAAACCGCTCAATTATTTGATTCATATCTCAAAATATTTAATAAATTAATGTTTAATTTTTTATTTAATAATTCCGAAATTTGCTTGCTCATTATTCATTGCTCATTATTTAGCGATTTAAATCGATGTGCTTTCGTCACATTTGTTTATAACTTAGAATTAATATTGAAAAAGATTAGTATAAAAATAATTTTAGAAAAACATATTTGAAAGAAAATATTTTTGAGTATTTTTAGGTATCGATTATTTTCTCAAATAATGGAAATTTCAAATGTCAACCAATATTAATGATAGCTTATCATGGTAATACACCCGTACAGTCACTCGAACTTAGTTCTATAAAGATATTACCTTGATTAAAGGCACGAAAATCTTCATTCGGAGTCTTATAAATTAAAAATTGTTTTACATTTGATTATAATTTTGAAAACTAAGTGATCCACAGAACTGTTAAAAATGATGATACAATCGATTGGTATTTTGGTCAGCGCTTTGGTTGTCCTCTCAAACTGTGAGAATCATTATTTGACGCCAAAAGAATTCACAACCGATCGGCTATTAGTCGATTGTTCGCCGGCCACAGACGGCGACAATGTTTTCAAATATTCGGCGCAAAATCTTAACAAAAGTTTGGGCCAAATCTCTTTCGAGGAGTTTCGAGGAAAGGTTATACTAGTGTTAAATGTGGCCACTTTCTGCAGATCGGCCACAGATTACCCGCAACTCAACCAATTGAAGGACAAATTTGGAGATGACTTAGAAATAGTGGGGTTCCCTTCAAATCAGTTCTGGAATGTAAGTCCATTCGATTCTATTGGTTCTATGATATAACTAATGGTTTTTGTCAAATAGCAAGAACCATCGACTAACGAAGAAATTTATGATCTCTTATATCATGTAAGACCAGGAAAGGGATTCGTTCCCCAATTCCAGCTGACGGAGAAGGTTGATGTGAACGGTGTGAACAGTCATCCCTTGTTTTCATTCTTGAAAGTAAATTACTCTTTAAAATAATTTCGAAAAATTAATGAATTTGTTTGATGTCAGCGCTCGTGTCCCTCAACTGACTTCAAATTTGCTGAACAGAAGTACTACTTATGGGACCCGAAGAACGTAAGAGATGTCAAATGGAATTTCGAAAAGTTTTTGATCGACGGAAAGAGTGGTCAACCCATCAGACGATATGACACCAATTATAACGCCATTAAGATTGAGGCCGACATTCAAAAGTTGATTAAAAAACATAAAGAAAATTGAGTCTAAATTTCAAATAATTGAATAAAAACTCGTTTTATAGAAATATTTCTAATTTTTATTTTCGAAAATCCGAAATACATTAAAATTTGTTCAAACGATTGTGAAACAGATTCCAAGAACATCACCAAAACAGGAATCTTAACTAATGGCTGATCACCTGATAGATCAACAGTGAGTCAAATCATTCAAAATATTTGATTAAAAAAACATTTATTTCTTCGATAAAAAAACAGAGAAGGGGTTCAAAAATAAATTAAATAATAGACTAAAGAACACGAAATTCAGAGAAATACCCAAAAATTGATTTAATATATAATTTACAATATTTCGCATTCAAATCGATTCAAACTCCAAAATATCTTAATTACAATAAACAAATAAAATCCGATTTTGCCGAACACCTGACCAACAAATGAGTGAACGGTAGGAGAGAATCAATTCATAACTTATATCACATTTATATATGTTTTTATATATAATGAAAAAATAATATTCGAAGAACTCATAAAATAATGAATTGATTGCATAATATATGAAGTATTTGATGGTGTGATCCGAACACATCCTAAACACATGATTATCGCGATTTGTTTACATTGAACATAATGGCGGCCACCGTTAAGAAGACCAAGGTCCACGAACCCGATATAATAAATCCGAGAGACACTTGAAAGTGGTCAATACCCCACCCCCGGTATAGCATATACCGAACCGCTTCTATACTTTTTGCCTGAGAGGCCAGAGTACTGATCAATATGAGGACTTTGGGCATAGTCTCTACCGGCCAAACAACACCTTAACACAAATACAATCAGAAATAACAAATACTTTAAATCTATCACTACTTACCGCTCAGAATAAATTGGGGAAACATTGAACCCATGCAAAGAACAAGAGTGAAGTTCTCTTCTTTAGTGATGGCAGATATCAGTATTCCGTACGCCATTCCACACACGCCTTGCATTACAATCAGGACTGAGACCCATACTATTGACCCCCGGTTTGGGATCTCGAATATGAGAAATGCGATCAATAATACTGAAAACGTCTGAAGAATGACAACCATTGTCTGAGTCAAGACGTGAGACAATATGTATTCGTTTGGATGAACACCTTTTCAGTGATTTATCGTCAGATTTGTATTTAACTCAATTGAATGCAATAATTACCGGAAACGAGACTTCTTTCGAGTAACCCGTCTTTCCGTTCGAGAACTAGAGTAAGGGCTGCCGTTGCGATCGCACAGAAGAAAGCTAATGAAAGTATGAATCCCGGAGCCATAAATTCAGTTACGGGCGGATCAGGAGATCCCAATATTGGCTGCTCTACCTGTTATACCATTTCATTTAATTAATATAATAATAAAGTAATTAAAAGAGATTACATGAATGGGCGGATCTGCCATCGCTTCGGGCATATCATTTGCTCTAAGAATCTGTTTAGCGAACAATTGGTACGTTTCGTGAACTGTTTGACGGATTTTGTTGGCGGAGAACTGACCTGAAGTCGGATTAGATTTGAAAGATTTGAATAAATATGGGATTGTGTGGAGGGGTGGGATGGATGTACTCACTGGTCATATCCAAATACAACTTAACGCTACTCATATCGATTGTCTCTTTATCGACATCATAGCCATCGATCCCCCTTTGAATCAAAGCTTTGGAAAAGTTGGTGCCAATGGCTATGAGTGCTCTGTTATCACCGTTTTTGACTGAATGGTAGGCGCTTTCAAATGAGTCGAATAGGTTCTGACTTATTGTGTAATTATCTAACAAATTAAGGAAATCTGTGCTATATTTTGGTTTAAGTTCACCGTTGAAAACAGCGACCGGTATATCGTAGGGATCCCGACCCAAACATAGGAAAAATAGAGCGCCTTTTCATTGGATAAATCAATAATCAGTAAATGAAAGAACAAGAATATAATCAATGCTTACACTGAACGGCTGGTACTATAGCTGTAAAAATAAAAGCAGGGTAGTTTCTATACATTCGAATCCAATTCTTCTTAAAAAGAGCTTCACTTCTGGCGAAGTGATCCGCAATTTTGTTCCGTTTCATCAAAACCTTCGATGGTTTTAATGAATTTGTTTTTTGTAAACTATTATTATTAATAACTTTGATATCATTTATAATATTTTCTCCATTTGTTTCTGATTTTGTTTGACACGAGTTTTGGCTTTTGTCATAAATAATGAGATCCGACTCTTTTTTATTACAAAGTTTAAGAAAAACTTCCTCCAAGTTCTGCAGGTT
>JAQGBD010000633.1:0-26362 GCA_034698165.1 Punctoribates punctum | reverse complement strand
TTAAATACGGGGTAGACTTGCACCCTGGTCCACCTCACATTATACTTGCATGCAAGTCATTGAGGGGTAATACGGTAATTCAGAAGAAGTGATTCAATCCATGTGATGAAAGACCTGATAATAGCCTCGGAGCTAAATCTCAGTGAGAATTATAGTAAGGATTGTTAAGAAATTCATGAAAAGAACATAACTATGAAATGCAATTTCCTGGATGATCAATTTTTAAAATTACAAATACATTCTTGGAAAAAGCATCATTGTCAAATGGAGTCCATTAAATCAATGCTCTTTATTCAGGAGGAGTGGGTCCAGACGAAGAGCAAAGACCATTATATTTATGAGGAGTTCCTCTATTATAATCAAAATTTTATGATAAGACCCTCGGAATTAAGTCAACTGAGTTTTGACATTAAAATGAACTTTCATTTGAATCAAAAAACATTTTCTTCTCTAAAATATTGTCTAAAATATTAATATTAATAAAAAGGATTTCATTTATGTTTAAAATAGTCTTTCATTTCTCCATAAATCTGTCGGATGTTATGAATTCAAAAATTTATGGCAAAACTCTTTTTATATCATTTTTATTAAACCTTTTTTATGACAAACGAATGAAAGGGAAAAAACTTTTTTGACGTTTTTATTACAATTAATGAAATGTGTTTTCAGATCAATAATTAATATCTTGATAAACAAAAAGCAAAATAAACAGAATTCCAGAATGTTCTTGGTTTAAAATTATTGCTCAATAAACTTTTATAGGTTCCGAGTAATTTAATTGCCACCAACTCATCCGTAGTGGGGAATAACCAAGGTGCCGAAAACTTAATGGAATTTTCATAATTACATTTCGCTTTATGTTGAAATTAAATTTGAGCTAGATGAAAGTTATTGTAATTATTAAATTAGCTAGGTAACTTGAAATGAGATTTCCTGAATGTTCGCTAATGGATTGCAAGAACAGTTTAACCCATTTAACAAATTATTTATTAGTAATTCTTTTAAAGTAATTAAAAAGAAATAAAAGTTCTCGAAATCGACTTATTATCAGACATTAGATGAAAGAAAATGCTCTGAAATGTACACCAAATGAAAAATTCATTGAAAGCCAAGAAAAGAAAAGAAATTTCTTATCGATCGCTGATTTCATTCGAGATCTCAATTAATAAATAAGAAGTAAATCTGATATCAAAGTCTTTCTTGTCTTGGGATCTGTTTCTCCACTTTTTCTTCGACCAACGAATCGACAAAAAAGCAGATAAAAGTACTTTGGGTTTAATTTCAGAATCGAAACCGATTTAAAAGGAGATAGGTCAAAGAGAATTGGCTCAAGGAAAACCTACTGCTCAAATTGTACAAGGTTTTTGAACCTGGACAAATTATCTTCTATTTGTAAATACGTTGCTGATAAGATCCGGGATGAGTTTATACAATTTATTACTATTAAAATGCACCCACTCACTTTAAATATAACTTGGTAATCTAACAGGTTAAACAAGCATAAACCTTTTCTACTGAATAATTGAGCTTGGTTCTAAATTTTACGAAGGTTTTTTGAAAAGCTCTGAAATATAGATCAGAATGAAAAGCACAGCATTTCAGAGCAAGGATTTGTGTTATTCTTCCCACTTATCCAAAGGGATGCCGGTCTGTGACGGCCTCCGCCTTACAAACATTGCCTAAACTTAATCTGAAATATAAATAAGATTATCGGGACTTAACTTATATCAAGTCTTTGAATCAAAATGAAAACAATGAACTTTTATGTATGACTTTCACAGCATCTCTATTATTGTGTCGACAGCCAGTGATGCTCAAGAATCCCGAGTCAGGGGGTACCACATTTTTTAGGGTGGGATCAGGATGATATTGCTTAAACATCGGCAGTGCTTGTTCTTGTTCATAGAGAAAAGGACAAGGAAATTTTCCAGCTCGAGGGGCAACAGAGCAAAAAAGGCCACTTTTCCTCACAAAATTCTAGGGGGGAGTATTTGGGCTATACCCCTTTGGGCATCACTGGTTTACAACTGTGTGGAAGCCTGGATTCTGTGCTATTCTGTGTCGTCTGTTCTCCCGATAGAGAATTAATTCAAAAACAAAGCGAATTAACATATTTTATGCATTAAATAAAAGGCGAAAATCTCTTCGATTAAAATTCAGGACTTGATATCAAAGTTAATGTTTTAGTTATGAAACTTTTGTTGATATTATTATAGCACTAATAGTATTAAAAAGATTAATATTAGATAAGGTTTTTATTCTGAGCAGAGATAGCGGGGGTTCTGTTCACTGTTGGCCACAGAGAAGCCCTTTCTGACGGTTGGCTCACAAACTCTGCTCGAAAAATAACTTATGATATGATTATTATATTTTTGTGCGGAGAAGAAAACCATAAGAAGAGTCGTCAGAAGCGACTCCTCTCTGAGCTAATAATTCAGAGGGATTTCTGGCTGAAAAAAATGGCAAACTTTTTGTTTTTTGTGGCAATTTTATGGCTCAGAGTTTTATAATGATCTCTGTCTTCACAGCGAATGCTTTTTTGCTGTTTTAAAAAACATAATAAAAATATTGAACACAAAATATATGGCGTTTCGAGTCTATTACTGTTGGATAACAACAAAACAAGAGTACAAAAAATTGGCCGAAAATGTGTATAAAATATTCATAATATACTTATTCAATGAGTATATCATAGACGAAAAACTGGTAAATAGCCAAGGTGCTTCTTACAGGTTGATGCCGTTGCAATCGATTGGTAAATTCTGCTGGGATTTGGGCTAAAACCCGGGTAATTCATTCAGAATTTCAAGAATATTTCTAACTCAACACTGGGATAATTCACCATGTATACCAGGCTCAATTCCGCGTAATAATAATAACCATATTAAAGATTTATTTGAGCAATGAAATGTGCAATATTTTTGTTCTTGCAAAACAATATTTGCGATGACATAAACAGCGAACAAAATAAAAACAAAAGGTATAGTGAATACAGAATTAGTGAAATATATTTTGAAAAATGAGATTAAAGCACAACACGTGAAAAGAGAGATCAATACCAAGGGTATAGTGTATGCCAGTGTTTGCCGATTTGTTTTCCAGGCAAAAGCCAGATCTCTATGTCTGATAAACATTAGTTTTATGGCCGAACAGTCCTTTCCGTATAAATAAAATAAAATTAATGATCGCTTGAATATGAAAAAAAAAGTTTCTCCTCTACCGGCGCTCAGCTATGTCTGTGCCAAACAAGGCATTGCCATTAGAAAAATTAACTGTTTTGTATGTTAGTTGTGGTGGCACTCGGGTGTGTCTGGACCTCGATTATTACGCTAAATGAAAAATATTAATATAATTCTTCAAAATAGTATTTCATAGAATATATTGTTTGAAATTCAACTCTACTTTTCTTGACTCCAATACAAGAGTTTCATCAAAACTAATGGAAAGTTAATGTGATTTATCATATGTTGCAATAGAATACTCTCTGGACTGGTGTAAGAGCACTGGTATAACAGCACAGGCAGAACAGGACTGGCATTAGAGGCAGTCCTCAAACTTGACTTTGATTTTCTTCATTTCATTGGATCTCTCGACAGAAAAACATAGATTTTCTTCACTAAAATCTGTTTCGAAAACAAGGGATAAATCATTTGATATTTTATCCAATCGTGTAATTAATGTTTGAAAGTCTTGCCTCTCAAGAAATCACAGCACAGGCTATGAATAGCATCCCTTTCCCTTCAAACAAATCAAATGTGATGGATACAAAGCATACTAAGTATTAAATTACAACCGATAACTCTACTTGTTTCAAATTTAATTACTCTGGCAAGCTCCAATTTACAAGACTATTTTCTTGTGAATATAAACTTTTCTTGCTAGCTAACTTATATAAAAATTTTCTCTCAGATCATTATTTTCAAGAAATGAATAAATTGTGGAAATTTTATACAAATATATTATAATAATTAAAACTATTATTTAACGTAATATGAAATCAATACTAAACTACTTTTAATGAACTGAAATAAATGTCTTTTTATGAGTAAATGTCGATTATAGTTAAATGATCATGGTGATTTATATTAGACTATTCAGACTATTAAAGAATATTCTGAGAATGTCTTTAAAAAGATAGAAATAAAAAGAAACAACTTTTTAATTAAATTGATTTTTTGCCAAACGCTATAATTAGGCAAATATTGATAAAATAAACACCCAGTTAAACATCGAGTCACTTCTTATTTGCCATTAACTCAATTCGTTAGTTAATTGAATTGGATTTTCGCGGAGTTGGCAATCAATTAAACCTCTCATATACTAAAAACTTGATTGTTAATTGAGCTTACTCATTCTTGGCTCGTTTCCTAACATTTTTGCTTATTCTTTTGAGCCAGATGCTTTTCCTCAAACTCTTCAACTTTGTTATCTATGAAATATTTCTCTTAATAATCACCGATTCAGACATCAGTTTAGATAAATTCAAAGATTAAATCGAAAAATAGGCCAAAAGTTATCAAAAACCAAAACAAATTTCAATAATAAATCCTCGAAAAGGGTATTAATTAATCGAAATTATGAGAAATTTGTACAAAAATTTCGCTCAAAACTAATGATTATTTAACACAAACTGAATATTAGCCGAAAAATTCATTCACTGATAATGAAAACTAATGGAAATGACCGGAAAATTAATCCAAGAATACAATGCAAATCATTCACTTCAATAGATGAATAGCTGAGTTTTCAGGACCTAAACTACAGTAAAACCAGATTTTAACCTCGGATAGAGTTCGGGAATTGAGGCACAATATCGAGAGAGGGATAAAAACGAGGCCACAAATGCACTGAACTATTATAGAGTGGTCTCAAAAATCAAGGCATAAGTTTGAGGAAAGGATTAATTCTAGGCAAACAAAAACGAGGCTTCACTGTAGACGACAATTGTATTAATAATGTGTTATTCCGGTGAAAATGAAGTCCAGAATCAAAGAAAATACATGAAAATAATGCACTCATTTGCTATCATTACATAATATTCTCGTTTATGACTTTTATAATAATCATTAGTTATTAATATAATGCCTAATATTGGGCTCTATTTTTGCATATATTATAAGTAGAGATAATTATTGTGAAAATTATATCAAAATTCTATTATAAACTAATTTCGGTTTTGAAATTCAAAAAATGGTTCAGTCGTTTGCTTGCTATGAATTATAAGAATCTCTTGCACAGGGATGGCCAAGGGGGTGGATTGTGGATGGAAGATGGAAAATTTTAATGTTTTTGTCTCCCCCTGCGTTCGAGAGCTTTCTATTTGGCCTTGCTCTTCCATCTCCCCCAAGTCTTGGCCATCCCTGCTCTTGAATAACATAATTATTGATTCATTTTATGCTTATTTGAGGGGAAAATTCTATGGAAATGATTAAAAATACAAACCAAGACTCACTAATTAAGCATGGTATGATGATTTAAAGTTAGCAAGCAAATTTTATTGACTAGACGTCGAAATTTTCAAACTTTTTTAATAAAAAAAATTATCAAATTTTTATTTGGAAATAGTTTTTTCAAAAATAAATTTCTAATATATATTCAAATCGACATTAATTTGTGTGAATTCTCTGAAACCGTTTACACATTTGTAGTAATATTTTAAGCCTTTTCTGATCCGAAATATAGAGGAAATCATTAACGCATTGAAACGTTTTATAAAAATCACTTTTAAAATGTGATTAAATTTATGGAATTTGTTTGACATCAATAATCCAATTAAGAGATGGCAAACGAGTAGCACAGACTCATGTCTGGGCACAGGGCTATGGGCACAGGCTTTACGAGTCGCTGCTCTTTCACATTAATATAATATACATTTATTTTTGTTCAATTAATTTAATTCAATTTATTTGCTTAATTGAATTTATATCACTTGAAACAAAACCAGAGCCCAGGAAAAAAGGCTTTTCCCCTCCATTAGGACATGTGTTTCACTCCGGGAGAACAGTCGAGTGCTCTCCCAGTCATGAATTTGACTTTTAAACCGTTTATTAAAGCCATGAAAATCATTGCAAATCTAATTTCGTATACATTTTTATCGTCTGTTTTCTTACTTGTCTTAAGAGTTGTTCCAATCTTTGATCGGCGACCGACTGATAGCCCGAAGCGGTAAAACTTGGGCTCAAATTCACTCCACTATTAATAGTGTTATTGTTTGCCAAAGAAAATTGTGATAAAATATTTCGCACCGGCTGTTGAACACTAGACGGGAGACCATCTGAAACACAAACGATTTTCAATTTATAAGTTAGGATAACAACAAAAGTAGATCTAAGGCCAGAAAAAAGCGTTTGACTCCTTTCCTCCTAACCTGTGCTCAGCTATTGAATGAAAAATTAATTCCAACCCTAAGTTATATAATAATACATTATTTGCAAGAATATTCAATTCGGAGGGACTGTTATCTCGTTATGGGTTTCAAATTATTTTCTCGTATATCATAATCTGTTACATAAAGGGAGAGCTGAAAATGTTAATCAAATTTATTGGTATCCCTATCAGTGAGTCCTCACAAAAGGGATATAACTTTTTTTGCCTCTTCTTTCTGACTATTTATGCGATTATTTAATAGAAAACCTGAACTTAAATATTAATATCAAAGAATGTATGGACTGTTGGCTCGCTTTGTGCGGACATACCGTTGAAAAACGATCGGTGCAGTGGTGGCGATGAGTCAAACAAATATGTTGTCAGATATAGTGAGACACACATGAATGTGATTATAATAAGAGCCAACTCCCGAAACGAACGGAGACGGCTATACCGGTATAGGTATTCCCAAAACATGGTTATTCTGTCCGTAAAAACTACTCAAATATGTTGTAATTGTGGTCTGAGTTCACAAAACATGTTTTGTCTGATTCCAGTTCTCTGTAATAGAAAATAATTTTTTGTTATAAATATATATAAATCTATAGAAATTCAATTCAATAGACAAATATTGGAGTAATGTTTGCCACACTTTTACCCTACTCTTTGTTATTCTAATTAATTATTGGGACAGTTATGACAGTCTTAGATAATGTATTAATCAAACCGATAGACAGGTGACAGGGAATGGGTGTCAAACCGTTTTGCGAAAGAGAAAGGACTCCTTTTTCTCTTCAATTATAACACGAAATAAAGTGAATGACTTTTCATTCAATTATATTCTGTTATTGTATTTCGTGATGAGTTTCCGATCAAAACCTTTTTCATTAAATAACTATTTGTGTAATAAAAGTAATTGAATTCATCCTTAAATTAATGAATTAAATGAGTAAAGTAAATAAAATTAAGTTTTTTTTCGCTGACAATCTTGCAATTTATTCGTCAACACGTGTTGTGAATAAGGGATGAAAATTCAGTTTTTTTAATGCTTGGTATTAAAAATCTTTGTAACTCTTTAAATAAGTTGTTTAATGAATTAGTTTTTGGTATAAAAACAGAGAATTTAATCCGAAATTTTATATTCTGTGCCGCAGTTTATAATAACTCATCTTTTTATGTGCTTTTTATGCAGTTTTCACTGGAATATAGATAAGGAAAGCCATCAGATCTGATGATCAGAATTGAAAGTCCTCTCCTCTCACTCAGTATTCACGATATTTCTCAATCCAGAGGAATGGCAGATATGGTTAGCATTCAGGACACGTTCAGCAAATAAAAGCCGAAATCTTATTTAGACATCGGTTTGATGGCCGACAGAGTCCTCGCATTTCATAGATTGTTATGAATGAGTGAAATCTCTTTTGTTTTAATTTCATTTATTTCTATGCATTGAATGTATTTCGTATCAAATAATTTGATTCTTTGTTTTTTGAAAACTTGATTGGATTTCATTTATAACTTTAAAAAGACATTAATATTATTAATGAAATGTTTACTCATTTCATATGAAGCTCGGCTTTTATCGGTTGTCTGGACTCAAATTGAGGACCGGATTAGGACAGGACTGATGTCAACAAATTATGTTAAACAGAAAAGATTATATCCAGTGATTAATTCATGGATTTTAAGAGAGAAAATATCAGTTAATACCCGGAATATAATAATAACCTTTTGGACTGAATTACGAGAGAATTCAATTTTGATTAGTTTTTAATCCGCTTTAAAAAGCAGTTCTTAAATAATAAAAATTTTAATTAAAATCATTTTATTATTGATTCAGTTCACCGATAATCCAGAAAAAGGAGTAATTTTTCTTAATTAATGTAATAATAATTCTATGTTTCGCTGACTTTTTCCTCTGAATAATAAATGATTTTTTAGTTACGGGAATCGAATCAGAAAAATATCAAAACATATGATTTTTTTGCAATGAGTTCAGTGTCTAAAAAATCGATCCCAAAGTCATTAATAATGATTACATCACTCACTCTATGGGAACAGAATATATGGGAACAGAATATAATTGAAAACTCTGTAAAATTTAAAAAAATAAATAATTTTCTGATAACTCACAGAGTTTTACACTCTTTTCAAATCATTTTGCAGCGAAAAAATCACTTTCGTTTATAAAACTACCATGAACATTTAACAGGGAGATAATTTCAAAATTGATGGTAGAATTTCGATGACATTTATTCCGTGCGATTCTTAATAAATTGAAATTACATATTTGCAAGAATAAAAATGATATTAATTTAGTTAAAAAGGAAAATAAAATAACTTTTAATTTAAGTATTCTCTTGACTACAGAATATTCTGCGACAAAAGCATACAAATTGTAGCCAAGAGTATATTTTTCGGGGCAATTAATAATTCCTGGTTTGCATTCAAATAGTCAACTATAAAGTGTATTGCAATACAACTAATTATAAAACATAATTAACATAACCCTTAAAACTACACAATGGGTACGAATTTGAGAATTTCAGATCATTTACTCGAATATTATTTGAATGAAAAATGATTTTTATAACAAATTCTATAATAAATTTCAATCAATTTCGAGGAAACCATAGATTCTGAGGCAATAAATTTGATGAATATTCTGGTGAAACAAAAAACACAAAATACTAATAATAAATAGAAATATAAACAAAAATAGTTTACATATAAGAAAAATATTAAAACATTCATGAATTCAAATTTCGTATTAATATTAGCTCTGAATTTGAATTTCATTTAAATTGATTACAAAACACAGGAAACTAATGTCAAAAGAAAAGTAAAAACCAATAAAAATCAAAAAAATTTTTGCTAAGAATATTTTGCTTTTGTTTTTTCACTCATGTCTTCCGAGAAATCAAAAAATAATTTCGACTCTGAATTCAAAAGTTTTATTCATTGAACTGATTTCAGAGACTTCTTTGAGGGAAAAGACTCAGAGAAATAAACAGAAAGACATTAGAAAAGAGGAGTGGAGTCGAGGAGAAGAATAACACAATCCATGGTCTAATGCACAGGACTTTTGACGTTAAAATTAATTGACGACTCCTTTTATGACAACACATATACTGAGTGTTCCTCCAAACAGAACAACACTAATGATTACATAAACAGTTTTACAATTTTCTCGTCGGTCCTGAAGAGGAACACTCACCAGAGCTTCTCAAACACTGACAGCAAGGCTTGAAATTGAGATGTGCAGGCACATTTTACAATCTCATTGCATTATCTTGCTCAAATTAAGTGATAACCACTGCTTGTTTTGAGTTATATGAAGTTTAAAAGTTTCAACTTTTGTTTCTAAGCCTTTTAAACTGATCCAGATATAAATCTGGGTAATGTGAGGAAGTGGCAGTGATGGCTATCCCCTGGCCATCCCTGGCTATGAATAATGCACTCGAGAAAGGAAACACTGTTCTGGAAAACTATAATTGCATTGAATTTAATGTTCATCTCTTATAAAAACAAATCATTATCTGAGTGTAAGACTCAGTTCTTTAACTTCTTCTTCGGTTATGAAGAATGTTATCCTTTTCTTCTCATCCCTTATGGCTTTGCAATGGATTGGATGAGAACTAAAGAAAAATAAACTTTCAAATCCATTGAACGCCAGAACCAAGAACTCTAAATAATAGTAAATGCAATTCAATAGCACAGAATAACAGAGAATAACCTCTCGAAGTAGTGATAAAATTCAGATGAAAATAACTTTCAGATTATTAGAAGAAAAAAATCTCGAAATATAAGTGAAAATCAAAACAAGAATGAAATCCTTATTTCGATATCAAATATATATTTTTCAGACCTTTTCTGACGAATAAAATGAATCCAAAAAGAACTCAATAAACAGATATTTCAATAAACCTTACTTAGGATTCATGAGTAAAATGGGTATTATATACGGAAAGCCCAGTTTTCTAGTTATTGAAATCGAGTAGAAATTCGTGAATTTATTTCCAATAGATTTTAATATTTATCAGTTTAACTGGAAGTCGGGAAAAAAATTTCATCAAGCAAATAGAAAGTCGGACAGAATAATAAAACAGCATTAGAATCAATAAAAAAGTGGAGTAACTCACAAATGTTTATTATATATGACTCTGACTGCGAGTAATATTACATCGATTATAAATGTGAGGAAGAATTCAATTAAGTTTTCGGCTCTAATCATAACATAAGAGCCGAAAACAGCGACACAAACACTGGGCTTCTCATCAGAGCTATACTTATCTATTGAGTGGAAATTACTTACAAGAATCGATTAAACTGAATAATAACCATTTTCTGCAATACTAGGCTTTCCCTACGAAATTCAGGGGAAATCTATTCAAGTTTGATTCAATCACTCATAAGTGTGGCACAAAATATTCAGAGAGCGAGAGAGAGCGAGAGAGCGAGAGAGAGCGAGAGAGAGAGAGAGAGAGAGAGAGCCTTATCCCTATTAATAAGCTTATGTTATGCAAGAGTGTCTTCAGTACTTACAATAGACTAGAGTTATGTGTCATTCAAAACAATATGTAATAAAATTGATTTCTCTTTTGTCGTTATTTCACTAAACACTTATGTAATGCATAGGAAGGCAAACGACAAGACAGGAGTCAGAGAAGAGAAGAGCAAAAGACAAGAAGAGACTGAAGAAGAAGAAGAAGAAGAAAAAGTTGTCAGCAGTTGAGATGAGAGCGAAATCAGTGAAGAGATCAGCGCTTAGGACGAGAGGACTGTTGTCTAAAAGTTTTTGTTATGCACTACATCTCTATTGAAGACTAATATATTATAATAAGTAATATAAATGACAAGAAATGCCATTATTCGGCAGACAATTCATACGATGAATATATGATATTTTCAAAGAATGCGTTCAATTTTCAAAGTATGCGATATATATGTGATATGCAAATGAATGACATAAATATTACACTGTTTTTGGGGCCCAAAAGTTATTCAAAACCTCTGCCGTGATATACAATTTCTCATAGATTTTTATCGACATTTTTCACAGATATTTATTAAATATTTTTCTCTTCGCTCTCTTTCGCAGAGTTTTTCAAATTTGAAAAATCGATTAGTTTTTTGATAAAATGTTTCAATCATTGAATGATTGACTCAATTATGCCTTAAGACATATCCGGGTTATTGGGGAATAATTTGATTAAATTAAGTCGACTGAGAGAATCACTCCAATCATAAATCCATTGAACTCTCCAACGGCTCCTGACATTGATTTCTGTATAACTCGAGAGTACGGCTCACAGGAAATCAAATCATTGGGAATATTGTCGTAATGGAAATTATTTTATTGTTAATCAGGATTTTTGTCTTTTATCAAGTATTTTGTTTGTCTCCAGCCCTTACATGTGTAAGGGTTCTCAGAAAAAGGCACAGGGCAAAATATTGAATCTGATTTACTAACGAAAAGGTCAACAAAAACCAAATGTCAAACACGAAAACTGGTCTGAGTATTGACCAAGTTTGTCAGTGATTGAATTATTCGCTAATTGAAAGGACTGACGAAGAAATGGTTCGGGTGTTTGAGTTGAATGTCGGGAAAAAGCAAAACATTTGTCTAAAAACAGTTTCATTGCATTAACAGTAATACAAACACAGGATATCTACAAATTTAAGGCAAACTCTAAGTAAACACCGAATGCCTGTTATTTCACATTAAAACAGAATAAGAGACAACACAGGGAGCGGTTGATAGACAATTGTAAACTTACTGGAAAGGCGAGCACATGGCATATGCATCAGGCGGTGCATAACTCCGGTAATTGAGACATCACTGACATCAGTAACTGAACTGTTCTTCACTGTATTTAAAGTTTTTTTCGCCTTCTTCTGGAAAAACACACCAATTGTTGTATTCCTTATCTATTAGTCGTATCTCTTTCTCTTGGTTTAGCACAACATTGAGAGGAATGGTAGCACTAGTAAAGCGCCCGACAATCTCTTATACTCTGTATACAAGACCAGTGCTGAGCGCACACTATCTGCGGTATGTGTACTACTCGTCGGCGAGTCGTACCAAAACTCATGAGCTTATGGGTTATGGATTGGTATCTGTGCGCCGGCTCTCGAGCACAGCATATCTGTGCTGAAGACCAAGTGCTCAATAACTGTATTATTCTCTACACTTATTCGACAATTTTTATTCTTCGTGTTATAAACTTGTATTCAGTCATTCAATAAGAGTATTATT
Source organism: Punctoribates punctum (assembly GCA_034698165.1). Classification (NCBI taxonomy): domain Eukaryota; kingdom Metazoa; phylum Arthropoda; class Arachnida; order Sarcoptiformes; family Punctoribatidae; genus Punctoribates; species Punctoribates punctum. Next base: position 13,737 of record JAQGBD010000633.1, on the reverse strand, counting down.
ATTATTACAATAAATGAGATCCAATTTAATACCCGATATCATAGATATTAAGCTATTTAAAGGCCAATAAACGCCTTTTCATTGTTAACATACGCACAGAAATGTTTTAAACGACAATAATTGATCTTGCTCAATTCAGCTTATGATCACTGATTTTGATCGTTATCCTAGAAGAATGCAAATCGGAAAGAAACTAGCTAAAAACTTGTCAACTTTACCGCAAGAATGAGAGGCGTTTCACTTCTGTCTCTCCTCTCATATATTGTTTTGTTTAAATCGTTTTATAATTTTGTGCAATAATTTGAATAAAAACTATTTTATGAATGCATTGAAGTAATGAAAAACACTAACAAACTATGAAAACAGTTAAAAGTTGAGCTCATATTCAATAAAATGGGAGTTATATTGCGTGAGACCAACAAAAACCGCAATCCATTACATACACCGACTCTTGTAATGAATTTATTTCATTGTTTTTAATCAAGAATCAAAAGCCCTATTTATTCATAGACACAGAATAATAATATTCTGAAGGCTTTCCCCACAAATGTTTTTGAATGTCTTGTTTTTCTTGTCTTTTATAAAAAATTTTTTAACATAACATACATTATATACGATATGTATATGAAGTGTGCCCTCAATTAATTGCACGCGAATTCAATTATCAATAACTGAGAAATGAATTTTATTTTCAAGAAAGAAAAGTAGGCTTTCCTTCGCTAACATTGAATGTAAGTAAACATTGAGAGCGAAGAACATTAATATAATTTGAAATAAAAGACATTTTGTAAAAGTCTATCACAAAGTCTATCGACGGCTAACAAAATGCAATTCTATGGGAATAACAGACGTATTATTAAATTTATTTCTCTTTCCCAATAGAATCATAAAAAGCGGTCAAATTTATTAGATTTAAAATGTTTTTTATTGCACAGTAATGTTGTTACCTGTGCTGAGGAGTGACATAAATGGTCGCGTTGTGTGACTTATGCTCTTCAGAGTCTTCGTTGCAGACATTGTTGCAGAAGATTCTTAAGCAGTGCCTAAACTTCGAGACACAAAACGAGAAAAGTTTGCTAACAATCGATGTTTAACTCAATCAGGTTTTGTAACACAACTGAAAAGTTGATCGCAAATCAGTGACAGCCACGGGCTGGTCGTCCCCAACACATCATAACAGATTACATATTGCAAATTGGAAAATGAGCTTGCTAACCACTTTAGCACTCAATTTCTACAACTCATCTATTATAACGTCAGTATAATTACCTTGATTATTTAGATAACTTTTTTATTTGTACAGTAAATTGATAATTATGTTGAAACATATCAAGATTATTGAGAAATACATCAGTAGATCACTTAAATGACCACTTCTTGGCCTAATTCTAGTGATTTCCTGTATGAAATCGGAACTATCTTGGTGATAAGTCTGTAAAATAATGCAGAAAATAGGTTGGAAAACATGTATAGGATGTGTGTATGTCTGCTGTCAATCTTAATTTAACACAAATAGCTTCAAATGCAGTAATGTTTGGTCACTCACTCACTACTGTCTTCAGACGCTAACCATTCTATGTATGAGAACTGAATCCACTGATAGAAGAGAAGAGTTTTTTCTTCTTCTCTTGTTTTCTCTTTCTATGGATCTCTCTCTCTCTCTCTCTCTCTCTCTCTCTCTCTCTCTCTCTTCCCTTTCTCTCTCTTTGGATATCTCTCTTTATTCCTGAGACACACAAACAGTAAAAGCATTCCTGCGTTTTGTTTGGGCCATAAATTTATTCACTCAATTCTCCAGAGATTTTTTCACTGATGTTTCAATGTTTTTCCTCCCTTTCCTTTCCAGATTCTGTGCTCTTTCTTTTGGTGACTTTTTCTATGAGACAATGCTTTTTACAGTCGTTTGCATCAGTAGTTTAGGACTGACTCTGACTTTTATTTACAGATCATTTCGTATTTCATTGATATTACCCGCAAAACAAAACACAAGAAGAAAAACATATAATAAAGACTCAAATCATATGGTATTTGAGAAAAGGGAAACTTTGAAATAAAGGCTGAGTTTTAAACCGCAAAAAGTGGTAATAAAAATATATTATTTATGTTTCACACAAATCAATAAAATTGTTGTTTTCGTCTAAAAGTAAGTTTTGATTACTTTTCGCCTTTCAATGGCTTTTTGAAGAATGAGTTCAATTAGTGGCCAAAGCATTGGATCCATTGTTTCACACATTCATTGGTCAGCACTGAGAGCAGCCATAAAATGTAGGTCTCCTCTGATATACATTAATCTAACAGTGATTTCCATCCCTTTCTTCGGGTCTGACAATCAGTCACTCAATCTTAGGGCCCATAAATGATTGGTCCTGTGCTGAGCTGTACTCTTCTATGGCTGAGATCTTTCACAATAAATCAGTTCAATCACTGGAATGGCAATACATTAAACACTAGGATATAGTCATTGTCTGTATATTCTGAGTGGTGGCCAAAAACTTTTCTTATTTCCTGTCGTTTTCCCCTTCGAAGAGCACAATCAAAACTATGGGCATTCAATTCAGTACTCAATCTGTGATATAAAACCAGAACTCCTTTTACTTTCAGAACAGAACAGACAAAGTCTTGTCTGAGCCTCAGATCAGATCATATCTGAGACACACAATAGCTGTGAAGCCTATTATGTATTATCGCACAAACGAAGAGCTCATTTGGTTTTCGAGACTCCAATCATCTCTGAGTACAACACTCGACAATTGTATCAAATTTTCAAATCTCACCTCCGAGTCCTATTTGAACGGTGCCTACAATGATGTGTCACTTCCAGACTCCAAACACATATGCGAAGCCTTTTTTGCTTTTAAGTCGATGTTTAAGAGATTTTCAACTTTTTTTAGTCGACATCCCTTTACAAAAGTCGATCCCATCAAAAGGTAATGCAAAACAGGAGAGGGTTTAATACACTGTCAGTGATTCGACTGATGCTAATGAGTCTCAATGTCTGTGCAGTCAATCTATGAATTCCTAATTAAAGCCAAAATTCTTGAAAAATAAAATTTCGATTAAAAAATCGATTGATTCAGAAACTCAGCCAATGATTAATCGTTTCTTATGTATCGATATTAATGAGTATTCATTAAAACATCAAAATTTTCACGGAATGTGTCCGTTATTTGAGTCTTTGACATTTTTTAGGGGACAAAAAAATCCCCGGAATCCCAAATATGGCTTAACTTTGACTGAATTCCTGATTGATTGCAATGCTTTCCGTAAATTTATTGATCATTTTTTGCCATCAAATTTCACTGATTAGTTCAACTGATAAGTTGCATAATATTTGAATTTTTGCCAATTATGACACTAATGAACACATTTGAAACAAAGTCAATTAGTTTGCTTATAATTCTAATTTTCTCCGATGAGTTTTGTATTTAATTTCCTCCTAAAAAATCTCAATTATATCCTAACAAAAGTCAGGCAATCAATAGAGCTATCAATTGATGTCTGAATGAAAATAATTTCGTTTTTTTTCGGTTAATATAATTCTGTGAACAAATTTTTCTATCATTATTAGGGACTGACTGTAATAGGCGTTCCGTTTTTCATATAATGTTTTTATATATTTTTCAATTTCCTGACAAATATTAAATTTGATTCTATTTTAGGCAAACGTTTAAAACAGTTTTTATTGAAATTCAATTGAAATAAGAGAGAAAATAGCAAAACAGAGACACAATTCGGTAGTATATGAAACACAACAACTTTGATTATATGCTATCAGAGCACTGGTATGTGCTGTGCAGCTCAGGCCTAACAATAAATCAGCGAACATAACGCTTGAATTGATACCTGTCTAACCGAAAAAAGCCGAACCAAATCCCGAACAAGAGTTTCCTTCTCTTGTTTTAACAGATATTTTACTTTTCATTACATATGATTAGAGGAATATATACTCGTCTTCGGTATCACAGAATATATTACAGAATAAATCAGTGAATCACTGAATAGACAATTATTCTGTTTATCCGCAAAATAAATAATAAGAAGAGCTCACAGTTTGGTCTCAATATTGGTTTACTATTACAGGAATATTGATATTTACATTACTATCCTTTTTTGGGAATACATTATAAGCCAAACCGAGGATACCATTAGTGGTCGACTCAATTGAACAAAAGAATTACAAGAATCTGATCTCATTTTTTTGCGGTACTCCAAACATAATTACCAAGAATCTGGTCATTTGTTCAACAGAGCGGCACAAATGATCGCCAAACGTATTGATCTGTTATTTAAATAACCGAAGGGATGGGCAACCGATGAGTGCACACCTGTGTCCCACTTATCATTTGGTTTAACACAACATTTCAATCATTTTTCGCACTCTTCACTAGTTTTTCATTTTGTGACAAAAAAACAGACAATTATTTGACTCAAAATCCCCGACACTTGTGATGAAAATTTCAAATAAATTTTTTCTTTCTTTTCTTGTTTTTCTCATCTCTTATATAAAAATCCTTCACTCGAATCATTGCCCTCTTTCTCCTTGTGGTACATAATCTCAAGAGAGTGTGCTCTGGATGTGCTCTAACTTGAGTTGTCGTCTCAAATACTGTGACATAGAATATACTCGGAGACACTTTTTCTTCATTTCTTCTCTAAATATGACTTTTCTTTTCTTCTTTTATTCATTCAAACGCCAAATGAATTGTAGAGAAAACTATTTTAATGCTTTAAAATCATATAAAATATTCATATTTTCTAATAAATCAGAGCTAAGTCTGAGTGAAAAGCATTTGAAACTCATTTAAATGCATTTCAGAAAAGGTCTGAATAAGTCTGACATTTATTAACGGCAACGACTGTAAGTCCTGTCTTCAGAGAAGACACTGATTCTTATATTCCTCTGCCTTAAGTGTGACATAAAAAAGAAGAATAACTAACACACAAAGAGTGCTTAAAAAGTGAGGCCTGAGCTCAAGACTAACACAATATATGAAAACAGAGTGATATTGCACTCAAAAGACAACTACAACTGCACAGCCATGTGATCAATGTTCGGCTCCAAGAAGTCGGCGAAGAGTTTCCCCAACTATTGAATAAGAGATGCGCTTCAGCTCTGACTCCAATCCCAGGACAGCACAGATTCACTGATATTTTTATTTCGATTTTCTCTTTTCATCTGAAAAAATGCGATGAAAAAGGAATTTATGGTAAAAAACGGGCAAAAAAGCACTTCCAACGAATCTCAGGATATGAATTGAAATCGAGATCAATTTGATTTTCTTAACCTCTTCTTACTCTTAGCTCTTTTTCTGTCAATATTGCAGAAAATGTAGAAACAATTCTAAGAAAATATGAAAATCTGGGCAAAAACTAAAAGCTATTATTGAATTCCGATTGCGATGAGAAATGCAAACATGGGATTCAGATCCATGTCTGATGTCATCAATTGTAAGATAAATTCAAACAATTTATCCTTATTTCGTCGGATACTGTGCGGGAAGGGCTTCGGGCACTCACTCAGCCCGAGAGGGAATTCAAATTAATTTTACTGAAAGAAAGTTTAATTTAAAATTGAGTGCAGAATAAAAAATGTTTGATTCGCTAACGACTGTTGTTATTCCTCCCAAATTAGTAACACATTTGACCCTAAGCTATGAAATAAGTAGAGGGGAGAGGGAGGAGAGAGAGAGGGGAGAGAGAGAGAGAGAGAGAGAGAGAGAGATTTAATCAGAGTAAGAATAATAGTGAAACTCTTCTTCCTCTTTGACTGAATGAAAATCTGGATCAGAGTAAAATGGAATTTAAATTTAGCATGCAAAATTTTTGTTTTGCTTTGAAATTATTGTTTTGTATCGCTATTTGTCTCTCTGTTTGAATTCAATTTAGAAATTGTTTGGAAATGACTCCAAAAGTAATGATGTTTTTGAAAATTCAGTAATCATTTAGTTTTCTATTCATTTTTCCTCAAAAGATAAACGAATAATATTTTTATTACACAAAAACCATTAAAGAGAGAGAAAAATATATATTTTTATTAAAAATATTAAATTTCTATTCATTACTAATATAAAGACCAAGAATAGAAGTTTTAATAATATTTGCGACTATTATAATATCACTTCTTATTATAATTATAATAATGATAACTCCATTAAAAATGTCATTTGAATGCTCTTGCAATATTAAGATTAACATTTAAGCATGATGGTTCGTTCAATTAACAAGCAATATAACCAAGAACATGTAACCCGGATATAAAAAAGAAAGAATACGTGAGATTCTTGTGGGTGTTCTTTGGGCACTGGGATTGTCGTTCATGTATTACCAGGAGCTTAACGACGGGATCACCCAAAACATGAGACAATGGATGTTGTCTCCGCTTTTTGAGAGTGGAATCCACTGCTTCACTGCCTCAACAAAGCCATCCCTATCCATAACATACCAGTGCAGAGCACATCCATACATACAAGTGATGAGGGAAAGTGACATTTCAGTGCACTTCTCTCTGTATTGACTTTAATTCGCTTTTTTTGATATCATCGATAAAATTATTATTTTCTTTTCAGTCACTCCACTCCAACATTATATACGAGTTGAGTTAAAAACCCATTTTTTACACTTAATTTTCATTGGTAATTATTTCGCTCCAATAAAAGGTAGTGTTTGTGACAGGAGTGGAACACAAACATTGATGTTATGTATATAATGAATGATTTTTCTCTCAATTATGATCGCAGTATGTTTTGAACATCACTTGACTCCCATTAACCTATTTTTGTGAAAAATAATTTCTTTTTCTTTACATAGAATATAGTTATGGCTCTCCTTCTTATTGAGAGGAATGTATTCAACAACAATGTTATGTAATTCCCATTGAATTGTATTCTTCTTTTATGAACGGAATCATTAGTAATGAATTTGATGAGAAAATAATAGAAATGAATATATTTTCCTGGATTTCAATGGAGTCGATCATTGAGTGTTGGGAAGCGTTGATCAGAACAACAAACGAAAGGCAAATACAATAATAAAAGAGATAATTAGAGTGAAAATAAAAGTGCGATAAGTTTTCAACACTCACTGAATTCATGAGTGAGTGAAACAAAATCGCGATATAAAGGCATACAAAACGCATTTTTCTTACAAATGTATTTCAACCATAAGGGACGGGCAGAGGGCTGTGTTGAACACTTGCTCAGTTGTTTGTTGGCATAAGTCATTGCTTTTTACAAACGATTTATTTCCAATTTTTTGGTATTCCTTCCAATTGGAAGGCATGAAATATGGCGTTTCTTTCCGGGTTTAGTCAACCATTTCAGAGAATTCCAGATCAAGTATCCTGGTGCTAATCTTATCGGTGAAGTTGTTGAGCACCCCCTTAGAATTTGTCATCCAGGGTACTCACTATTTGCCGTTATATAAATGGGTGTCTGTTGTGTCTGTGCAGTCATGTGTTGAGATTCTCAGCACATGTGAAATCTTAGCTCTAAGTATCATATATAACATTATTGTTTTGCTCGGTTACTATTGAACTCCAGTTCCCTGTTTTATGAGAAGCTAACCATAAGACTGATTATTATAATTCACCAGTAATTCAATTTTTCTTCACAAACAAAAGGCTACATAATTAGCACATTTGCAGTCAATTCCGGTGTTTTTTTCTTCAGATTTGACTCAAAATATCGTTTTGTTTGATGCGTTCAATAATGTCGACAAAGATCTCGGGGAAGACATAAAAATTTGAGGCTATTTCTCATATGAAGAAACAAAATCTATGTTTTTCCAGTTGCATAGAGACCTGTATAGACATATAGACCTGTATTCAAATGATTTATTGGGTTTTCGGATATAAGTTTCAGTGAAATATCGGTGAAAATCATTTGGCTATAGATTTGAATTCATTTTCAGACCATTTCTATAGAAAAGTGTTCACATATTCACAAACTTATGCGAAGAAAAAACTAATTCAATAATTTTTGAAATCTATTTCTCTAACCTTTGAGTAAACATTGAAATAGTCTATCGATTTATTTAAATTACTTCTTCTTTTTCCGACTTTTTCTCTATTTTTTTTTTTATTAATGTATTGAAATTGAAATCTTGTTTTGAGTTCATATTCTGGAGAATAAAATATGAATTTCCGTACGTTTTTCAGAATTCTTTGAATTTTAAATTAATTTCCTTTTTTTGAGACGACTTTCAATAGAAAGTTATTATTGTATTGAAGGCAACAAAAAACTCTAATTTCTCTTTTCGATTGATTATTCAAATTTTATAATTCAAATATTGACAAAATTCATCAGAAAATTGCTTTTCTTAATCAATATGAATCAGTGATGGCCAAGGAGTTCGACATTGTCTCGATAGGCAAGGTGTAGGTTTGTAGCGTTTAAGACAAGAGGTGATCCTTCCCTTCCTCAAAAATTCAATTTCAGCAAAAGTTTCAAGACTATCAAGTCAAATTATTTGGTCAGATGGATAACACCTTTCCAAGAATAATTTCCGTGGTACCCCCTGATGTCGGATACCTTGGCCATCACTGAATATGAATAGCGAAGAATTGCTTCCTTTTTGAGTCTTTGAAGTCTAATAAATAATTTGAATGTTTGTTTGACTTCAATATATTTCAATGTATTTGATAAGCATTTCTGTCAAAAGCCCTGAATCTTAAACCTCAAGAATTTGTTTATTTTCTCGAATTTCTGTTTCATTAATATTTAAATTTTGAAATATTTTTCTTTTGGGTATAATTTGTTTAAAAAAATCCGAATTCAGACATATTTTCAAAACATATGTTTTCTAATAAGAATGGTTTACATAATTTTCAAGAGATTTTATCTGCGAAACTAATCTAGCACATTCTAGTCACTGTACACCATTCCTCGGGGTAAACAAATTCCCTAATTAAACTTCTTAGGCAATTAAACTTAAGCTTCAGAAACTAACTTGGTAGCTACAAATTCTTGACAAGATAATTTAATGAGTGGATCAAATATCTCGAGCAATTTTATGCTTGCTTACTCATCTCTAAAACAAATACTAAATCATGTTTAGGAATGATAAATGTTCTAGTCAGATAAATTATTTATCATGCTCAATCAAGTCCATTGGGGAATGAGCTTGCTCTTTTCTGTATTTTGATTTTCATAACATTCTTCACTCTTAATAATGAATAACTGGTGGGAGTCTGACATCAAATTAGGTTTGTGTTGAGAACAGAATATTTGCCTAATATTGTGGACATAAACTTAATTAAGCGAACAATTAATTACATATTTGCTTATCATGTCATCAGACTCTGTGCTCAGTCTTCAGAGTCTGTCCCAATATTCTGAGCAAAAGTATTGCTTACAATGATTTGAAGCCTTTTTTAATATTGAAAGACGTTTTCAGTGTAATAGTCGTAAAGAATGAGTGAATTTTTCATTCCTGGCGTTTCCCATAAATCATAACGAATCGGGACTTAAAGTGCAGTCGATTTCACTCCTAAAAGCTTTTACTGTTTATTGCAATTCAAATGCATAATGTTTTCGATGTGTTTTGGGAGTGGGATAACACAGATATGGGATAACAGCGATCTTTAGTCTCTCCCAAAGTGGAGACAAACCCAACACAGAGAGAGAGAGACAACAAAACACAGCATTTTGTATATCGTTTTTGATCAATAAATTTCACTTTCAGTCCTCAGTTTTGGCAAAAGAGAGAGAGAGAGAGACGACAGATGAAGACGAGACTCAACTCAAGCGAAGAAATAATATTCAGAGAGAAAAAACTGAGTAAATCTGACTCGAGATTTGTTTCTGGCCTTTCCTTTCGCACATGTCGTCGTCGCTCACTCTTTTCATTTTCAATTAATAGGATGAGTACAACACTTAAGCCATGGATCTAAGCCATCATTCTTTGATTACTTACTTGTCGTCTATTTATTGTATTAAGTGTTGAAAAGAAAATCTTCTCATCTCTTATGCCGTCAATTGTTATATATTTGACTTTTAGATAACAATTCAATTGAGACGAAGAAAATGTTTTTTATTTGATTTTCGCTCAGAATTTGGGGACAAATAGGTCTACAAAATTAAATTAAATTATATTCTAGGCATTCATCAAAACTGAGAATTTTTTTTATTGAAATTTTTTTATTTCAACTGAACAACGATTTGAAGATTTTCTGGCGAAGGGTTGGCCTCTCTTTTCGTATTCATGTCTGGTAAACATTTTTTTTGTGGAAAATTTTTCAATTTAAGACTGTTTTCCATAATTCTTGAATTCAATGTCAGCTTTTCATTGAAGTCATGAAAAAAACAAAGATTTCGATCAAAAGAGTATTCAAATGAGTTTTTCATTTTGCAAACCTTTGGCTCACATAAGAGATTAACTTTCAATTCAAACGAAATAAGAAATGAATTTTATTCAAAAATCTTTTCATAAAATCAATGGAGAGTCGGAACTAATCTCAAAGTACTTGATTTCATTTCATATATCAGTAATGAAAAAAGATTTTTAGCACTAATTCACGAAATCAATGCCTATATCTGGGATTGACTCACAAATAAGGCAAATATCAAAATACTTATAAATAAAGAAATTGTTAGCAATTCCTTGAATAAGAACTTCCATCAGATGATCAGAAGAGACCAATTGGCGGACATAAAAGACAAGAACTTATTTCATACAATCGTTTGCCTGAGAATAGAGTTGCGGCGCAAAGACTTGACTAATAGATAGCCATAAAAGCGAATCGCATTCTCCGGGCTTTCACTCAAATGGAAATACATTTGGCTTTTATTCGAGCAAATAGTATGGCCTCTGAATTACTGTTCGCCTCTATTATGGACTCCAGGGTTATACTGAACCAAAAAATATTTTATTGTCCTCTCAATCGCCAAACAAAGTCTATTATAACGAGTTTTGCGAACATAAGTACTGAAGAAATCTAGTGATCAGACCTAACCTCCCAATAGTTTGCAGACCAAAGGTATGAGTTCTTAAAAAATGGTTGAAAAATAGAGGAAATCCATAATTCTTAAGAATGTTTTAATCCCTAATCCATCGAAATCTCAGATAATTAGGATTTAAATTAAAATTGAATTTATTATAACATTTTATCTAAAATTTGTGGACAAAACTTGTGCCGAAAGAGAGGACATTGACTTCAATGCTTACTTACTCCAGAAGTTATGTCCGATTCCTCTGATTTATCTGTTTTTGTTTCAGTTCATAGCTTTGGCTCTGGTTTTAGATTTGAAGGTTTGTTTTGAGCACAGAATCACTGTTTCCTCTTTCAATCAATTCTATGAGACTTTGTTTAGTTTTATTCAATTCGAGCAAAACCTGAATAACAAGAGTTGTGACTAAAATTAGAACCGAAGAGAAATGTAATTATTTTCAAACCTCTTTATCAACTCTAAAAGTTATACAAAATTTTAAACATGCACAATTGCAAATATTAAAGGATTGAAGGCTTCAATTTGAAGCTAACCCTCTGATGAGGTCTTTACCACTTTTTTAGTCTTGGACACAAAGAATTCAAACTTTTAATCCAATAAAACACTGATAAAGATTATAAATGAATGAATGAAAGGAATATTTCATTTATTCTGTGCTAATTTCTGTGTTTCTATAAAATAAACTAGGTATTTATATAGAAATAAACTTGCAATCAATTTTTTTCAAATATTAATCATTGAAATAAATGAAAAAAATTCAATAATTACTGATATTTACTGCAATTACCATAAATGGTATGAATCCGAAAGCCATTGAAAGGCTACAAATGGTATAATTGAAGTGATTTATATAAATCTTGATAACAGAGGCACTCATTTGCCATTTCCGGTCAAATCAAAAGTAATAACAAGAGATCCGGAATATTCTTTAGGCTCCGGAGCTCTGAGGCATCTCTTTTTTTATTCTCAATTTAATGGTTTTATTTTATTTTTATCCAACATTAGAGGAAAAGGTTTCATATGATTGGAGTTCAGGCACTCATTATATTGTGTATGCATTTCACGCAAAGACATCTCATATATTGTAAGAGAAGTCCTATTATTATACGTATAGTATATACACAAGAAATATATGATATGAATACCAAACTCACAACAATGACACAGAAGAATAGGGCGGAGAGAGAGAGAGAGAGAGAGAGAGAGAGAGAGAGAGAGAATGGAGAGAGTTATGATTGCAAAGCTATGGATTGGCCGGCACTGGGCTGACAGTAACCGAAATCCCAGTGCAGTCATCGATCACTGAGGGTTAGTATATATCCAGGGATTTAAACAATCATCAAAAGCATTACGAAATGACATCATATATGTGTCGTTATCTCTGCACTGAAATCCATATCTGAGTGTCTGATGGACTCCGACTCAGAGATAAATTTCGAGTTAATATTTATTTCGAATCAAAAGAAGAGAAGAAAAAAACTTTTATGAGTTTCAGATATATTATACCCGAACTGAAAGACCAAATGCCAGCCAATAGTTAAGACCTGACGACTGCCAAAAGGATTATTAACAGATCCATAACTAGTAGTCCAGTGTTTGGCTCCAGAATCAGAGCCACCACTGGTTTCAGATGAATGAGAGGCCGCACCGGTGTCTCACTATTAATCATAATCTATAACATGATTATAGATATAACGGATCAGAAGATAATAACCAAAAATAAAACTCAGAAATGCTTTTTCTCATCAGAACTGAACGTAAATCCAATTAATGAAGAGTTGATTTCAAATTCCAGTCAGAGCTCGGAATCAAAAGCCATGAAAAACGAGAACTTCTTTCCAATAAAATGATGAAAAAATTTCTTTTAATTTTGTCTCAAAGTTATGATTAAAAGACATTAAATTAATTGTAATTTAATTGTAAATAAAAATGAGGGGAAAATCAGATTCTGAGCGATGCCTGAGAACTGTTATCTGATGGTTGAGTGCTGTGAGAGCTTTACTGTCGTGAAGTTCATCGGGAAGTCCATTATCGAGACCATTGAGTTCTGGACCGGAGAGTGGACTTTGATTTGTCTGATATGAGTGTCTCTTCCGTTCTGATGGTTGGAGAGGACAGCGATCTGTATGAGAAACGCACGGATCGGGGCGTCGTTCGAGTCCTTCAAAGAGATAACAACCCATCCGTTGGGTTCGGTTAAGTCCATGAGTTCTACTTCTTGGAGGTCATGGAAATGGTTTCCGGCTCTGACCGAAATTCGGTTCGGAGTATAGGACTCATCCAACTTATAGTCGGCGTAAATACAGACGTCTTGTATTGTGGTCTTCCGCCGGAACTGTATGTTCACCAGATGTGGTTGAGGGCCGTCCGACTGCCAATACGTCTCCAGACAATTGTCACGCAACTGATCCACACCGAAACCTATTTACAACAAACCACTGGTTCTTATATTCATATAATTTTAAACTTGCAATTTTCAGTCGACTTATGACCAAGGTAAAATTAATTTTAACCATTGATTAATTTCGATAAATGTCTTCATTTTTGATCATTTAGTTGATCCCAATATAAAAACAAGTGAACAAATCTAAGAGATGTGTATATGAGAAGAGGCCGGGGATAGGGATAACCACTAATAGGGTTGAGTAAAATTGACTAAAGCTGACTAAAAAAATACTTCAGTGAAGGATATGAAGACGACGATAACCGCTTTGAGTATATAGTAAATTATAGATTTAACAAAATTCATAACACAATTTTTGGTAAATTATCTTGAACAAAATTTTGAAAA